>JAQGAB010000878.1:0-20994 GCA_034696565.1 Isotomurus graminis | reverse complement strand
GAACGAGGAAAGGATTCGTTTTACAATCAAGCTATACAGTGCTGGAACTCACTACCCAATAGTCTTAAGGAGGTGAAGTCAAAGAGTGCTTTTGAAGACAACCTACGACAAATCTTGCTACAATTGAAAGAGCATCTGGTAGAATTTTAAATCGATACAACAATCAGTTAGTCTGTTAAGTTTAATTTTATTTTTAAACACAATTTCTATATATTTATTCATCAAAAACTATTTCAGCAAATGTAGATTAGTTAGTAACAAACGTTTTTATTTATTTCAAAAGTGACATAATACTGGAAACAATTGTTGTCAATTATGTATTATCTGTCACGTGAATAAACCATGCTATGTCTATGACTATTCAATATCAACTCACCACACTGTCAAACCGGTCTGCAATATGTTGAAGAAGCAACCATAGATGTGTATGTAAAAGAAATAGATGAAACGGGAGCTCCACACTCGGAAAGTCCCTGAGCGCTGCAAAGTTGGAAGATTGGTAGCACAAAACCATAGAAAGCTAAGGTTACAGGAGTTACGTGAGACTAAGCAGTAATGATACGGAGATAGGATAGTTGTATGTTGAGAAATGATGATCATTTGTAATACCATATTTTGAATCTGGCGAGCGCGAACTCTACACATACACATGCGTAGATTTTGTATTGGCAGTATAAAAGGGTGCAAGAGCTTGGTAGCAACTCAGATCTACCTTCACGCAACATCTATTCAGTATCCACAGTTACCTGCACAGCACACCATCACTGCGAATCTCTCTCCTATTGTGTATTGTTGCATTGTTTTCTTCAAACCAGTTTCTATTTATTCCAGAATTAAGGTAAATCCTTAATTATAAGTTAAGGGTATTTTCATACACAAAATGACAACATTAAATTCAATTAATATTGACGAGGCAAAGCCTGTGTATATTAATGAATCAGGACACATCAGCTTCGATTAAAGCATCTCATAATGTTCCAGAGAATTTACATTTCTACATAGTGACAACCTCATTTGCCATAGCAATATTTGGTCTCATAAGAAACACACTTACAAGTATAATTCTGAGATCAACATATAATAGACTCGTAGCAATCTTAGCCATTTGGGACATTACAGTACTAGTACTTTTCTTTGTTACAATTGCTCAGCATTAATTTAATATGAAGCGAGATCAACTTACTTCATCAATCACATCTATTAAAATGCGTAAATCTAGGCCAAGTTATATCTAGCTTATTAATTAATGCAACACAACTCATTAATTGTAATAACTTGCTGCTTCAAAGCAATTCTTGCATTAATTGTAAAGAGAATGTCAAAAGCGGGGCGGGGTAGCTCAGTGGAAGAACTTCTGACCGGTAATCAGAGGACGTGGGTTCGAATCCCACTCCCAACCTGATTTTTGCATTCTCCTCTCACTCTCAAATACTTTAATCTGTTACACACTTACTGGTTTGGTGGGAAAAACCTACTCCAAGCAACCTATTTAACCCAGTCAATTCTGAGTTCCTCAGTGAATTTATTTCACAAATATTTCTTCCAACTAAAGTATATCATGTGTACTTTAATAAAGACGAAACTAAAATTTTGATTAGTTAGTACACACACTATAGCGAATTGCATTTTTGTACCTTTAACCACCACTTAAGCACTCTGCCGCAACGATTTCGACCTTTAACACGAATACCAAAGTTGCTCCACATCTTGATATCTTACGACCATGAAAGTATTGGAAAAGCGTCAAGCTCTGTTCGGGCTCTGCTGTCGTTAGCGACGGGAATTTGTGTACATTTAACCCCCACTTAAGCCCTCTGCTGCAACGATTTTGACCTTTAACACGAATATCAAAGTTGCTTCAAATCTTGATATCTTGCGACCATGAAAGTATTGGAAAAGCGTCAAGCTCCGTTCGGGCCCTGCTGCCTTTAATGACAACAATTGCTTTGCTACTTAAGCACGAATTGTGAGCGAATTAAGCAAGTGAAAGGTATCACATTTAAGTTATGCCATCACAAGCTCTTTTCCAAGCAGTGTACTAAATTTCAGTGTAATCGGATGTACGGTTAAAGAGATATTAAACCGCAAAGTTAAAAACACTACACCGGATAGCGTGACGCCACACGTGAGCCTATAAGCCCAAATTGACTGGGCTAAAACAATTCTATGCCAATATGATAACAAATGTCAAAGTCTGCAATCAAGTCGAATGATCTTTTGAAGATCACTTTCGAAGCAACATTTGAATTCAACACTGACAGTTAAAAGTAATAAATTATAAATAATTAAGTAAATTTACCAGAACGCAGACCAATTAGATACACTTGGGCTTCGGAAAATACATCAATTGGTAAACATTAGTGTCACTCTTGTTGGATGCAGTGCTAGTTTCATGATTGTTGGAAATACTTGAAAATTAAAGTTGCTTAAGAATCAAAGCCAAGAAAGTCTAACTCAAACAGGTAAAACAAGATATTTTATTTCCCAGTTGTTATTTTATATTAGTTTTTTTTAAATTTTCTCAGTATGTATTTTAAATTTTATTTCAACTCTAAAAACTCACTTATGATATGATGCCGCAAGAATTATGAACCTGTGACCAAGACTGGTAGGCCGTGAATCATTTTTCAAGGCGAATGCTAAATTAGATGAATAGTGATTTATGATTTTGTCCTATACTGCCTTTGGATTAGACATTTGTTTAGATCCCGTTTAAAGTGCACTTTCCAGTGGGAATAACGGCGCCTCCACCATTACAGCATCGACGGAAATTGTCAACATATGACCCACCAACTAAAACGCACTTGTATCCCGCAAATTTCCAGTAATAGCTGCATGAGTCAACTGAACCTGTTACGTTTGTTGCGCAAGCGTAGGTTTTCTTCCAGCCATCAGGACACCAGCATTCGTAAGAATTGACACTCGCAAGCAGAATTGCTGATGCAGTTATTGCTAACGCTACCTTCATGAACAAATTCCTGTTAAAAAGATTGTTTTATTTCAGTTGGTGGTTATATTACAACTTCATGTACAACTTACATCGCGTGATCGTGTATTGCTCTTTTGTTGTATTACAAATTTAAGCTTCTCGAAGTATTCCCTCTGTGTCTTGTCAGTGATTGTCTCCTTTTTAACCTCAACTTCAGTGCCACATCTTTGGAACAATAGAGCCATGAAAACCAATCAAATGTACACACAACAATTAGTAATTATGATAAAACATATATTTATTTTCCGCTCGCAAATTCTTTCTGTATAATCAACAGAACTATAAAATCATTTCAAAAGCATAAGCAGACAATGAATCGTTGAGGGTGCCTTCGCGAGTTTTACTGCTTTAACACTTATTTAATGAACCCCAAAGCTATTATTAACTGGCGCTTTTGTAAAATGCGTCACATTAACAACGGATTGGCATGCTGCAAAGAATTTCTTAATAATCACTAATGTATGACAACAATCAAGAGCTTGGGTTTTGACGAAATAAAGAACTTATGGTTATTTATAAATAGTGCCCTAGAAATAATTGATGAGTGGGAGAAATTGTATAAAATATAATTGTACTTTAGATGAGATTCAAACTAATTATACACAACATTATAAACGTTCATTGTCCAGGCACTGGCCAAATCAATCTGACAATAAATAATACTGGAATACTGATACACTAAAGTAAGGATAAATGGTTAATATAAGCATATGGAATGAAAAAATCTGTACTGTACAATTGTTCTTCTCTCGGAAATCTCAAGTCATACCTTGCAGCTGTGATAAAGGTTGGAAGGAGCCTGAGAGGTGTGCAGTTTTTTTTAAATCCGCAACATATTGTTAAACGTATTGGACAACATAGGTATGTGAGCAGACCTCTGGAATGCACAATTTCTGATTCTCATGCTGCGGTGGCAGAAATCCTAATGAGGGTCCTGAATATAGCATGAAAGGAAATTGCCAACGGAAAACCTAAACGTGTATTGTAAAGAAAACTGCAAACAGGGACCTCGGCTGCGTACCGAAGCTCAGACCTTTCGCTAACCGGCCGACTGTTCTAACCATTAAACTACCGAGTCAATCTTATAATGACATGTGTTAGAACAAACTGTCATACGAATACTCGTGACATACTGATACTGTTGTTATACAAGAATCCTAATATCAATGTGTTGGGAACACTATTGGTAGTATTATTTCATACATATTTTTTTCGTATTAACGTTTACTTATTCGTACCAATTCGTACTCACGTGTTTTACATATGCATTAATATCATTCATTACGATCATGGTAATCTCTGATCCCCATGTAGATTATTATCTTGTACACTATTTATGCACCTTTGTTGTCTGGTTTCTTCCAATTTGTTCTCTTTTAGTCCCTGACTGCCTTTCTAATTGTCTATTGACGTCATTTACGTATTGTTCTCATTGTACCGTTACTTTAGGCCTTTTACCATTGTTTATGTGATATTAATCACGGAAGTTTCTTTTACTCTAAAAAGCTTACTATTAAGAGTCGTTTTTTGTCTGTCTTACTACAAGGTCCCTCTCTGTACTTACTACTCATTTTCCACGTTTATAATAAACTGTGACCAATTCTTAATATCCTAAACACACTTCTGGACATATTTCCTTCCATCCCAAGTCAACGCCATAAATACATCGCACACAATGTATATTTTAATTTACTTGAATTTCTTACGACAAAGTAGAAAACATTGGATATCTATAATCAGCGATATTAAATTCTGTTTGTGATAGAATGCATAATTTGGAAATTATTCGTTCACAATACTAAAACCGTATTCACCAATTCTGATTGGTACGGTTATAATATAATTGACCTATGAGAACCCAGAGAGACTTTCTCACATCTATGATGAAAGTATTTAAGTTTATGTATGGCCATTTTTAATATTTCTAAGTTCCATTATACCCAGTCAAACAAATAAAAATATGTAGCCCTTCAATTCTTTATTAGCTGAAGCACTTTCAAGAAGTTCAAGGATTATTCTCAGGTCATAACTCACACTTAGGGATAACCATGTAAACGTTCCACGACTGCACAATATAGAACCACCTCCACTTCTATCAGGTCTATCAAAGCGTGCTAAATTCTTAGATGATACCGCTACAGTTTAGACTCTGTGACACACGTAGGGTCAGAGCAACCTTGATGAATGAACCTACGAATTTCGTCGATCTTAAATCCGTTGACATTTAAATAGGCAATTTTGAATCCTTTCACTAACCTTAGGGTTGTTTTAAAAAGATTCTTCGGCTCTGTTTCTCCTGTAATTATACGTTGGTAAAGTCTTAGTTTTGTGAAATGTCAGTCGCGGAAAGTTGTTCCAATAGCAGTATCATTTCTTCATGCGAGGTTATGTACGATCTTAAAATAAGTCGTACAGCAATTTTTGATTGATTTTAATAAACCTGGCTTTTTAGTACGAGAATCTGTCAGAACATTTTAAATACATAATTTATTCAAGTACAAATTCCAGAATGAGATTTTGCAGCTCCACAGCATCTTTCAAAATCGAAAATACGCTCCGGCTTGGGCTCGGCATTAAGAACGCACTTGTACCCAGCAAATTTCCAGTAATAGCTGCATGAGGAAGTTGAGCCTGTTACGTTTGTTGCGCAAGCGTAAGTCTTCTTCCAGCCATCAGGACAGTAGCATTCGAAAGTATGGGCACTCGCATAGATAATTGCTGATGCAATTATTGCTAACGCTGCGTTCATCAATAAATTCCTGTTTAAAAGATTGTTTTAATTTAGCTGCTGTCTATATGATAACTTTATTTACTACTTACATCGCGGGATCGCGAATTCTTTTTTGTTCTCTTTTGGCTTTTCAAAATATTCCCTTTTGGCTTGACAGTGTCTGTCTCCCTTTTAAGCTGTATTACATTGCCACATCTTTGGAACAACAGAGTCATGAAGAACAATCAAATTCTTGCACAACAATTAATTATCAAGACAAAACGTAGTAATTCAGTTTATGTTTCAGTCCTTCTAAATAACAGAACAATAAAATCGTTTCATAAGCACAGGCATACAATGGATCGTTGAGGGTGCTTTCGCGACTTTTGCTGCTCTAACGCTAATTTAATTAACTCTAAATTTTTATTAACTGTTTGGCATTGAACAGCAGATTAGTCTGATTATTCTACATTGCACACTTTTCAATGCACCCTTGAAATAGTTTGCCTTTATTCAAATGTAATTGTCAGCAATAGTTAACGCCTATACGAACAAAACAAATTGGCATTGAAGTTGATGAAAATAACAAAAATGTGTGGAGAATTTCATATGCAACGAGCTCATTCAATACGAACCTCTTGCGCCCATAATAACGACATTTTTGTTAGTTGAAGGTTAGCAGAGCGGAACAAGATAACCTGAAAGCTTTTTGTTAAGATGTAAGTAATAAATTGTATAAATCAAAATATGGGCCAGAATAAAATTTACACTTTTTAGGAAACACATTTTTTTCATCGTGTTGCTGAGTACTTGGATAATACAGGGCCGCAGCGCTGTGTACAGGTGCAGCTGTGATGACGGTTGGAAGGAGACGGAGAGATGTGCAAAACATTTTGACTCCGGCGCATATTGTTATACGTATTGGACAAGATGGGTATGTGAACTTACGCATGGCGTAACACGCTTTCCAAACTCATGTTGCGGTGGCAAAAATCCCGAAAAACTGACTGAAGTTTGGAGCAAGAAAGGAGAATGCGTACTAAAGTCTATTTGAACTGAAGCCTTAAGTAAGAATGTCATACGACAAATTTAAATTGTACACTTTTGTTTCCTTCATGTCAATAAATCTGGAAAAAGTTAATCATCGATTCGGGATTGTAAGGTTTATCATGCTAATCGATTTTTATTTGTACGGCCTATTTTACTAATCATCTGAGCTGCCGAAAATTGACTTAAATAGTGTTATAAGTATTTTTTACCCTTTCTATGCTCAAAAGAAGGATTAGAATTGAAATTGCTTTTCGCAATATAAATAAAACCTACTCCAAGCAGCCTGTTATAGCCCAGTCAATTTTGCAAGTAGTGATAGTTTAAGGTACAAATCATTCTTACAGTTAATTTATTCCTGAATTAAGTGTCTCTGGCACTGAATGTAGACGGCTATTTCGAATCTTGACAATCGTGCATTATATGGCAAAATAATTTATTACAAATTAAACCCCCATTTAAACACCCTGTTGCATTGATTTCGACCAATGACACATATACGAAAGTAGCTAAAAATAATAATATCTTGCGATCATAAAAGTTTTGGAGAGAGGTCAAGCCCCGTTCGGGCCCTGCTCTCCATAATTATGGAAATTTATTTGTCACTGAAGCACACAGTGGGAGCGACTGAAGCGTCTGGAAGTTACACAAGTTTGCGCACATCTTTGGAATCGATTTTGTTAAAAGTTTACCAAATTGGAGCATATTCGTATGAATAGTTAAAACGTTATTTAATCGGAAATTCAAAATAGGTTATGCGGAAGTATGGACGCCACACGTGATCACAAAAGTCCAAATTGACTGGGCTAAAACCTTGCCTTGCAGCATTTAAACCTTCCGAATTATTCCAATTTACAGGTGTACTTTTCACTATTTTCTTTCTAGTTGGACGGATTTAATCTGCAAAGTTTATTAGTCTTTTATTTCAATTCCAATCGTGAATTGATGTATAATTCCTGAATGCTTGGCCAGTTTTGACATAACAAGCTCGTATTGAACTCTTGCCAATTAGTATTCTTATACAGGTGACCAAAAACTATAAATTTGGGTGGTTCTTTTACATGGACTTTACTTAAAATTTTGTGCAAACTCATATAGTCTGAATCAACTAAACCTGACTTTCTAATTTTATGTTTAAAAAAACAAAAATAGGATACATAAATGTTTCCTTCACTACTTGACTTAATTGATTCGATTCAGCAACACAAATTAGATTATAGGAATGTTTTTCCTTTCTTAATATATCTACTTTGAAGTCCCCTACCGTAAATAATCTGTTTTATCTTGATTAATTAACCAAAGAAGATCATCAGGAGACTGCACGAATTGCCCATCATATACTTTTCTTGTATGGTTATACACACTATAACAATGATCGATAGCTTTACAGATGGAATAAAAAGTTGTGTACAGCACACTCTATTTCTTTGGGAACTCTCACGTCAAAATGTACACTTAGAGGCAACCATGTCAAACGTCCGCGCATATACAATAAAGACGCACCTCCACCTCTATTAGATCTACCAAAGTGTACTACATTATAAGATGGTACCGCTACAGTTGATAAATTATCCCCTTGAAGTAATATAGACTCTTTGACAAACGTCAGGTCCGAACTACCTTGTGATACAAATATGCGAATTTCATCAATCTCATTTCCGTTCATATCCTTTCGTTGTGTGGCTAATTTCGAATCCTATTGTAAAGTGTGAGGTTGTTATGCTAAGATTCTTCGGCTCTTTTTCTCCTTTAAGTATTCGTTACTTAAGTCTTCATATAGTAAACGATCAGTGAAGAGACGTTGTTCAAAAAGCTTTATTATTTCCAATTACCAGGTTATGTAATGTTTTAAAATAAGTTTTACAGCAATTTTTGTTTGTTAATACCAGCATCTATTTTACCATGCTTAACACACATTCAACTACAAATTGGCGTTGGGTTAGTTCCATCTCCATTGAAACAGCATCGACGGAATTCGTTTACATACCACCCGTGAGGTAAAACACACTTGTACCCTGCAAATTTCCAGTAATAGCTGCATGAGGAAGTTGAGCCTGTTACGTTTGTTGTGCAAGCGTAGGTCTTCTTCCAGCCATCAGGACAATAGCACGCGTTAGAATTGACAGTCGCAAAGAGAATTGCTGCTGCAGTTATTGCTAACGCTGCCTTCATTAACAAATTCCTGTTAAGAAGGTTGTTTTAATTTACCTGGTGGTGAAATGAAAACTTGATTTACAACTTACATTGCGTATGGACCTTCTTTTGTATATTAAGTTTAAGCTTCTCAAAATATTCCCCCTGTGTCTTGAAAGTGTTGATCTCTCTTTTAACCTCTACTACTATGCCACATCTATCGAACATCAGTACTATGAACAACGATCAAATTCATACATAAAAAATTAATTATCGTGACAAAAAATATTAAATTAGTGTATGTTTTCTAATTCTTTCTGTTTGAACAATAGAAAAGTAGAATGGTTTTAAGAGTACCGGCGGTCATAAGATTTTTGAGGGTTATTTCACGAGTTTTACTGCTCCTACGCTAATTAATCCTTAAGCTTTTATTAACACGCGCTTTGTTAAATGGTTCATATTAAAAACAGCTTGGCATGTTTTAAAGAATTTCTTACAGCTAATAACAATAATCAAGCTATTGTTACGAGTTTTTTATGGACACATTACATAATTCCCCTTAAGTCAAATGTCTTTGTCTAAATATATAAAGTCATATGAGTGCAATACAAAAACAAAATTATTTTTATGTACACATTACATAATTCCCTGTAAGTCAAATGTCTTTGTCTAAATATATAAAGTCATATGAGTGCAATGCAAAAACAAAATCATTTTTATGTACACATTTCATAATTCCCTTTAAGTCAAATGTCTTTGTCTAAATATATAAAGTCATATGAGTGCAATGCAAAAACAAAATTAATCAGCATTGACCTTGAATGAGTGAAGTATGAAATGTGACGAATTCCAAATCCAAAAACCAGATTGCCAATCCAATCCAATCCAATCCAATCCAATTTTTGGATGGATGATCCAATTTTTGGAGGAATTTACAACTAACAACACACACCGGTCGGTAGGGGCAACTTGACACTGCCATAACTTGGCTTAAAGTGGCCATTCACCGCTGGGTCCAACATATTCTTTCATCTAATTTTGAGCCTGATTTTTTAAAGTATGCTAGAAAAATTAACCCGATTACCTTCCTACCTGGTTCCATTGTAAGTATATAATAAATGCCCCAAAATGTTTATTAATTTAAGCAAAACCAACATTTTCTCTCCCTTTGAGCTTATAATTTTTTTAATAAGGAATACAAGTTAACATCGCCTTATTTAAGCCCCAATCACATGATATTTATTCCTGCGTTTTTTATCCGATCCAGAATTAAACTTTTGCGGGTTATTCTGCAATTTTCACGTTCTGTAACTCCCAATAGAAAGAATAAAAATGCTTCAGTCAGCTCATCATCATTTGGTGCCTCTAGTAAAATTAAATTCTCACGAATATAAATCTCATACACGCAGAACTATGTGAAACAAAAATGTCTTCAAAGTTAGAACCAACCTTAACAAGTTCTGTTAGTATGCATTGTGGAGACCTTGCAACAGATGATAAAGAAGATACTTAGGTAAACTCCAACCTTATGATCAAGGAAATACTTAAGCTGAGTTGGGATTCCCCGGATTGACAGGACTTTGACTCATCAGGAATTGTAGGACATGTAAATAATTCCATGCTATTTTAAGTCAGTCTGGCTTTGTCCTCACACTTCAGAACACCTACCCAAGACGTTTCTGCTCACAAAGATAATTTAAGGAGTTGAGTTACTTCAAAACATTTATTTATTCTTTCACCACTGGCCCCAAATAGTACGCAAATATCTAAAAGGATTGATTGATAGCCTTTATTAATGTGTTATTCCTCAATTAGTACAATCGACTAGTCTTCCTTGAGTAATACAAAGTAATAGAGAATAAAATATTTGAATATAAAGTAACAACTAATTAGTCACAAAATCATCATCGCGTTTATCTAATATATAATTACAGAGTCGCTTTCTGAAACTATACTTTTCATTTAAATTTCTAACCGAGTAAGGTAGTGCATTCCAAATCTGACAACAATAATACCTTACTGACTTTTCAAATAGTTTAGTTTTATGAACAACGACTTCACATAAAAAGTCATTCCGAGTACAGTGAGTATTAATCTCTTTCACCTTATCTTTAACATACATCTTTGAGATTTCTTTCACTGAGCATCTTCCAATAAAACACTTATGAACAAATAAAGATGAGTAATAGATTATCCTTTCATAAATATTGAATGCATTACATTTCTGCAACAACAATAAATAGTTAACATTTAAAAAAAGTTGTAACATTCAACTGAAGGACAAAGCCCAGATATAACATTAACATTACTTTTCCAGTATGATTTCGAGTAAAATTTGGCTGATTTTGGGAAGAAAAAACAGACCAAAAGGCCGTACAGTTTTTTTGTAAAACATCTAGATCCGTATTTGGTCTAGATTGGCCCCACACAATTAAACAATAATCTGTGATAGAGAAAACATACGCATTAAGTAATATCGTAAACGCATTTAGAGTTAAATACCTTCTTAGCTTTCTAATGACACCTTTCTAAAGGAGTGACTATAACCTTCACTTAACTTTCAGGTACTAAATAAACGGTTTATTTAAGCAGTACACAATTTAAAACAGATTAACGCCACTCTGATAACACTTGCTTAATATTCCAGAGTTCATCATGAAGTCCATTTTATTTGTGTCTTACTTGTGGCATTCAGTTCTTCAAATGTGATTTAAACATAAAATTAATTTTGGCACGCCTGCTCTCTTTGGACCACCCAAAACTGGAAAGACAACTCCATCACCTGTACCAACCCCATCGCCAGGTGTAAAACAATTTACAGCTAGTAAACCAACTGTCAAAGAAGCCTATTTCCCAGAAGAAGATGCGTTTAATACTCCTGAAGCTTGTTCCACTTTGTGTGCTTCTACTTACAAGAACAAGGGACAATTCACAAAGACGGAACTCACAACAACCTGCATGTGTGTGTAATATCGCAATATTATCACTCCCCTCATCAACTACAATCCATTGTAGATCTGTAGTTTACTTAATTATCATCTTTCGTGTCATTTCTTTTTTGTTGCAATGCCCACTTTCAATATACGTGAATATCATTTATCCCAAATCCAATTTATAAGTGTATACGACTCCTACGCATCATTAGCTGTTGGGACATGCATTAATCTTTGAATTTACGGTATGAACGGCAAATATATCTAATAAAGTAACTCTCTTTCTTATGATTCATGCAGAAATGACACGAATATTGATCATTTCTATCACTTTACACACACATGTAAATCATGCTCTAGAATCATTAATTCATTCAATGAATCATTGGGAAAAGTGTTAATTAGCCTATGTTCTTCATATTTCACCCAGTTACTGAAACTTAATATTATGACACACGTACACACGTTCTCACGAGCTATATACCCTCTGCTCATCCGTTCGATCTGACTCTTCTGGCACCCTTAATGCCAAGAGCTAAAGAAAAGTCACCTGATTTACACAGATTATTTAATGACACGCACTTTGGAATGAATTCGGTTCAAGTCTCAGCAACTTTCTTCAGTAATTCAGGTGTGAATAAGGTTGTTGGACGCATATGGAGTGAGTCAGTTATCACATTTATTTAATTCAACCCAAAGAGATTCCTTATGATGGACAACAATCACATGCAATTTTTACTACAAACGTTATCCAAGTTGATAAGTTGTAAAGGATCGAATGTAAATAACAACTGGAATTGGATGACTCTTCTAGGCTAACCGACATTTCCTCGAATACGTGTGAAGCTTGTTTGTGTCGGATGGCTTGTAATATGGTGTGCAACTCCAAATTGGGGTGCAGCTGGTTCTTCAATACGTTGAGCAGGGGACACGCTGGGTCTTGACCTGGAGTGTAAGTTTAGAAGGGAGAGGAACAGCGACTCAAGGAAACTTAACGACGTATCAACTTGAGAAGTACTGTCGATAAGTTGTTTGTTGATTATCGTAGCTGCTGATGTAACCGAGAGTCTTGAGCAAAGAATTGCACCCAAAAGTACCAAACTAAATACATTAAGTCGTTGAATAATATTCAGCTTCATATCAAAATAATTCAGGGAATCAGAAAGATATGAACAGCACGAATTGAAAGTACTGCACACGTGTTCTCTCGTTATATAGAATAGAGAAAACTGGGGCAGGTGGAAGAAACAAGGAAATTAAGTAGTCCGTTTTTGTAGCGTGTAGCATTTAAAAGGAACTGATTACTTGACATGAATTCTTCTGATACGGAAAAGATAGGAAACAGGTTTTAATTGCTCCTTTCCTATTGTTTTCGTTTTTTATGTTCAACTATTTTAATTAATAGTTGGTGATTCAATAATACAATTAACCCCACCATTTAACTGGAATTTAATTAAAATGCCACTTTTTAACTTACTTTATTACATTTCCATCATATCTATTCACTCTGAGCTTAGCAAGAGTACTCAACTACAGACTCCAAAGGTGAGGAAACTGAGACGAATCAATTCTTCCACTTTTCCCCCATGAATCTTCTCCTCAGCTCATTTGCAATTTCAGCTTTATTTCTCAATGTAATGCAGTTGTGATTAGTTTGTGAATTGGTCGCCACACACATTTATTATTTTTAACTGTCTTTATGCTTGTGTACTTCTTTGGCTGAACTGAAACAACATTAACAATTGGGTAGAAAATCAATAACGCCTGTAGTTACAACATATTTGTAGAAACAAGTTACCAACATTCTTGCATGTTAAGTAAACACTCTAGTATAGACTAGTTAATTGATACGCTTTGTGTTATTCTTTGTATAGTACATACATAGCCAGAGTATTATAGCATAGTTTATTAACGTCTCAGATGGTAGATAATTGCCACCACAATTTATTCCGCTACCAGGAGACGGGCTTACACCTCATCTGGAGTAGCTCAGAGAGAGACTACTTCAGGACCTACTGAAGAAATCCACCCTAAACATGTATATTCTAATTAAGTCGATAGTTAAATCAGCCAGCAGGCACCTTCCCCGTACTGCCTCCTATTAGAGAGGTATCACAGAGCCAAGAAGGACTTAGCCAAGTTGCCCTGGTTGGAGGCCTCGAACTCCTAACCTCAGAGTATTGTTAGTACTCCAAATTCAGCAGTCTTAGCCACCCAACCATCAGGACTTGTTTTTGTTAGATTCTTGTTAGATTAATTCCTATGGACGTAATTACAGGACTTGTGGGAGGTGGTGAACACGGGATTTAACTTTGCATTTCAGTTTTGGTATTGGCCATTTGCGGAGAAGAATAATGTGAATGCAGTGGTTAAAGACTAATACCTCCTGCAATATAAAGTAGTGTTGGAATGCCACAGTGGAATCTTCAGCTGTAAAGAAAATATTAAGGTTTACGTGTCCTACGTATTAGAGTTAATTAAATTATTAAAGATTAAACTCCATGTCTTTGCAATAAATAAGCGATACAGATTTGGTAATCAACAGTATTTGACTGTAAGGAATGCCTAGAAAGATACTCCCCAAAGTTACACTTATTTTTTAAGTCCCAGCAGATTTATTCATGTAGGAGGCGTGAGCCCGACAGTGTGTTATTCAAAGCGAATTAAATAAATCCTTCCTCGCTGTTCAAAACAATAACTCACCTGTATTGTATTACACTAATTAAAATTCTACTATTTAGAGTATACATATAATAATAATAAAACAAACACATACCCCAAATATCCTCATTGATAAGTGCCTTTCAACAAAGTTACTAATAGCGTGTGTCATTGCTTAATCTACCTTTTTATTTCAACGTAAAGTTCAGGGTATTCATAACATAACCCGAAGCACGCACATCTGGAGGGCAAATCGATTAAAGGGAGCGTGTTATGTTAAAGTAAGATTTTCTATGAGTCGGAAATGGTGGATTATAATAATAAATAAATTTTGATACGATATGTATTTTAATTGGATGGTGAGATCAGTCATTCTATACGGAAGACCTGCAACTATTATTTCATTTCTGTCAAGTCTGGTATGAAATGTTTGGGTCAATACTCACCTTAATTACGTGTGAACGCTGTGTCATCCCAAATAATACAAATGCATATTAAAATGTATTCTTATGAACAAAATACAGTTACACAAATGCATTATAAGAAAGAGGATACTCGGCAAGCATTCCAAACTACACAGAGCCTTTTATAGCAAATGCTTTTATAATTTACGCGTTTTGGAAACAAACCGAATTCCCAAATTACTATGAGAGCAATATTTAGTAAAAAAGGAAGTCCTTAATTGTCATCGCTTATTTAACACTCTCCTCAGTAAGGTTCAGTTAATCATTCGAAACTAAACGGAGACAAGATTGATAATGTAATAATCATTCCTTTGTCTTGTGGTTTCGTGTAGCTTTGTTCAAATGCCATTACTTCTTCAGTTTATCCGGAACTACTTGTCCGATATTTGGAATGTACAAAGAGTTAGTGATTAATATACTCACACTATTAGATTAAAAAACTATTTCGTTTGTGACGGGAATTAAACTATGTATTCGTTCAATATCATTTTAACTTGATGAGTATGAAGACGCGTGTAGACATACACTTGGTGAAAGTAGGTCACCCCTCGCCCACACTTAAACCCTTGCGTACTTCCTGGAGAGTTTTAGCTACAACTCACGGAAAGTAGAACACGTTGTGTGACGCAAGGAAGGGCCATCTTTGCAATTCCTCCAGCCGAAAGTAGGTCAGCCGAGAGACTGTAATTCGAAATCAATTTAGGAGACTCGTGGAGAGAAAGGAGACTGGGAGTGAAAGTGTTAAGAGTCAAAGACGATGTGTTTTGAGTTGAGGAGTGTGGGAAGGGATGGAGGGATTGGTGGACAAGGGCGGCTGGGACTCCCACTGCCAGGGCGGAGGGAGGAGATTAAACACTCGAATGTTCCTGGAAGCCCTGCGCCCGTCGGGCTTTCACTCTGGACGGAAAGATCACTTCGGAGAGAAAGGCAGCGACGTCGTCAAACGCTTTCGTTGCTGTGGAGTGACTGGTGCACTTCCCTTCGTGTTAATTGCTCCCACGACTCCCACTCTCTTTAGTCTCGTTTAATTACTCATTAAATTCATCACACTTCCAGTGCTACACGGAGATATATATTTTATTACGGGGTGCGCCAAGTGTTAATTCAAAACGGATTGTGTACAGGGTAAGTTGTTTTAATTAAACTAAAGGCAAGTAGAATATTTTGTGGATAGAAATATTCATAATTACTACAAGAGTTAAATATTCGGGGGTGAGCCAGCAGGAATATGTTAGTTTTATTTAAACCTGTTGGAATTAAGTCTTGTGGGTTTTATAAAACAATTAAGTGTGTAGCTGCTTGTGCCTTAAATATGCTTAAGTAGAGATGATTTAATAATTTGAGGCTTTAAATCTGCAGAAGCTGGTGGGGAGAATATGACGTCGATATCAAAGACAATAACGGACGCGTCGGACAAGGTGAAGGAGACGATGAAGTCAGCGATGGGGATCAATACGGGTGGGGCAAAGGACATTGGCAACTTGTACTACACAGGTAAGCCCTAATCTTCTTTCGGGGTGAAGTGAGAATTCACTCAATTCTTAATACTCCTCTAATCCTTTTCCGGACTTGATATATTTTTTAAAGTATGTATAACGTATGAGCAAAATATTCCTCTGTAAAGAGTTAATGCAAATTGAAAGTTAAACAATCGTCACGATATTTAAGTCCGAATATTCATGGAAACCACACAAGGAGCAAACTATTATAGTTCGATTGAGATTAGAAAACTCAGTGTCACTCATACCATCAGTAACATATTCAATAAAGATCGCAAAGTCTATTTTTAAGTACAAAACAATGCTCAACGGTATAGTTGTGTATTCCTCCATTATTAATCCTCACTTAAGGTCCGCTGTTGCTCTCATGTGCTACGGATTAAGAAGTTTTTAGGTGAGCAGATCATTCAAATGTTAATACATCTCACACTTCCCCTCCTCTCTTCAATAGTGAACTTGTCATTTCACTCAACGGTTTACTATCATTATATTATGATAGTTGATTTAATTCTGTGCCAAAGCAGCTTTTATTTAAGTGCTTAAATGCATACCAAGAGTTGCATTCCTCCAATACGCACCAATAACTTTGGTAGGGGCAATGTGATTCCTTTACTTAAGATCACGCAAACAGAACCGACACATTTTTCCTCGTTTTCAAATGGAACTAATTCCTATTAAGACGAGTTTAAGAATATTATGTATTCATAACAATTCTACACTTTCGTTAGCACTCCTTCCACATTGAGTCTCTTATTTCCCTATTAAATATATAAACTTCCAGGTGGGGAATGACACTCGGATTAATTCATAAAGTCGTGAGGAATATTAATAATCCCCTTAGAATTTAGAATACGATTCACGTCATTCATAAATCATTTATTAAAGCCACTGACATAATATTTAAACAAGATGATGAGACTCGTATATGACCTGCTTAAAAATAAACCCCGCATAATATTTAAACCACTTCTACTTCCTAAAATCCTACTGCACCCTCCTCCCTCCAGATAACCCGTATCTCCATCCAATCATCCAGGAAATTAAGTAGGCTATTAAAATGCAGTCAGAGTGAGTGGATTCCTCCTCAGTCATCTCTGGTCGGGTGTGGAGGCTGTGCGGAGAGATTGAGTGAAAGCAAACACTGCAAATGAGGGCATTGTTGGTGCGAAGTGGTTATCAGGTTCCCCAGGGGAGCGTTTTTTAGTTTCCTGAGGTGTCTTCCGTCCATTCATCTCCCCTCAGCATCCAAATTCAATTATCCCCAATTGTGTGGTCCCCAACCGCACAAGTGGATACATTTCCTTTACAACCCCCACCACCACCATCCTTTTCAGCAGCAGAATCTTCTCTGTGGGTTTAAATTACAAATTCCTCTGATAAGCTCATATCTCGAGACATAAAGGGGGCTACTGGGATGAAAGGAATGATGATGGGCTTTAAAAGAAGACTCTCTTTACAGATCTGATTCCATGGAACCCGCAGGGAGGAAAGGAACTCCACGAATTCTACCAGCGGCTTCTGACAATCATCCTCGAATTCGTGGACAAGACGAACGACCGGGATGAAAAGATTCTGGACTTTCACCATCCGGCGCAGTTGATGGAAATTATGGATTTCTCCATTCCCGACCAGCCACAGAATCTCGACCAGCTTCTTACGGACTGCAAGGACACGCTGAAGTACCAAGTCAAAACTGGTAAGAGATGTTTAAGGGAATGTGTGAGTGTTTAAGGTGTCTTGGAATGCCCCACAAGGAGGGTGAGAGTTAAGCAGATTGTTTCTTTAATATTTACCCCTCAAAGTAAATAAGGTTCTGATGGATGAGAGGACTCTTCAGAGTAATAAAATTATTATTGAAACTCTGGAGGGTTTGGCTTTTGAGGAAACAGTTGGACGTGACACACGGAGGGGACATATTTCATCCGTCTCTCCAGAATATTTATTAAATCTCTCTCTGATTTAAAGTGTGTTTAAGGAGGTTGGAGGGCAGTTAAGAGTTAAATGGAGGCAAGGAGAGAAAGGTGGATTGTGTAGAGTGTTGTGAATCCATTAGTTGTAGTTTGACATGTTGTAGTAGCCGAGTAATCTTAAGACGATTAAATGTGAGTACGGAAGGGTAGCTGGGAATTAAGTTGGGTTGGGTGGGTTTGAAAGGAAGGGGACGGAGGGGTGCGGGTGAGTCGGGCCATTTGGTGCAGATGATTCCACACAAAATCAGAAATCCCTTTTGTTCATCCGGGGAGAAAATTCGAGGCCTTTTTTCTCCCAGAGTTGCAATTACATGTGGAAAGTTTAAGGAGAGAGAGTGAACGACTGGTGGAGGTTATTGCACAAGTTTGTGAAGGTAGTTAAGCACACGATGGGCAGCTATTAATATTTCGCACAAGGAGTTTCATGGGTTGGGAAGTTAGGAACTTGTGTATTGGGTGTGTGAATAGAAAGTAGAATGGTTTAAGAGTGTTTTCCTAAAGTATTTCATGTGGGAATCTCCCTTTGAATTTGTGTACTTTCTAATAATAAAAGAAAGGAATTTAATAATGTTTCATGGAAGGGCCAGTTGTAAAAGAAACTGTGATTAAAAGACTAATTCGATACACTTAAGGGAAGCTAAATATCCCAATTACGTTGTATTACTATAAAACATCTGTTTATCGACCCTAGTGACTTGGCAGGGTTATCAAATAACTGTGCACTTTCTCATAAAATACATTGAATACATCTCATTGCGTTGTTTCCTTGCACACATACTTTTCAAAGTCTTAAGACAACAATGAACTAGAAGTTTTACTGTCCAGGGATTTCAGCAAACAAGTAATAGTGCCAACAGATAAATGACATGTCTGTATTTGAATCAACTTACGTAGCAATATTATTCTATTGAATTATGATACTCCAGTGTGAATGGCACGTGACATGAGTGTACTCACGCACACTTGTCCTACGGAAGGGAAAGCAGGAGAAATATTCGTCTGCATCTGATTGCGTCTTTTGTGCTCGGAAGTAACGAAGAGAGAGTAGCGAGGGGAAATGAAGGGGGAACAGGAAATTCCTCCCGTAGCATCTGCCGCTGTCAGTCGCATCTGCTTCAACTAACTTATCGTTGTTCATTTCATCCCACATTCCTTTCTGTTCCTCACAAAAGCTCCTCTGTTTGCATTTAAACATTCCCGAGGGATGTAATTGAACCAATAATCAACGTGGAATTAATTCCTATGCATTTTTTACTCTACAAAAGGTTCATCCAAACTAGGGGAAAGTCTAGAAGGTTAGGAGAAAGGCAGTGGATGGTTTTTACGGATTTGAGGCTTAAAGGATTTACTTGTATCCTTAAGAAGAAGAGAGATTGATTAGCAATGCACTTTTCGATCTTGTGGTTATTTGCTTAAGTGAATAGTGTTGTAGTAAAGAGATTTTTATTGATTCGAGTGTGGGAATATTCCGAGTTAATCTTTAGAAGGAGAGGGAAGGGTGAGAGATGTCAGGAGCAGAGAAAGGTGGGCAGCTTTTAGGAGACAGCATGGGATTCCACTTATGAGATTTAAGAGTGTCTGTCTCTCACTTGGCTGCCGATGGTCTTGAAGCCTCCGACACTTCTTCCCCATCTGCTCCTTCCCTTGCACGGATTAAAACTTTCGAAATTAAGTGAACTGGGACAGCAGACACGAGTATCGATTAATTCAAGTTTCAAAAGACACACTCGTTTGACCTTCTGAGTCCAAATGTAGTATACCTGCATACAAAATGCAGATGCTCAGGATAATAACCTTAAGTTCTTTGCAAACTCGTCTGGTTTGCTTATCACGATGTTGCAAGTTTTTCCCAACAAATTTACTGGAGATAAGTACTAAAAGATAAGTCTGCAGTTACCCTGGCTTAGGAAAGCCATTCGCCTATAAAAGGCCCAACAATTGACAACGAAAGATTATTATTGTTGCTCTGATCTGAAGAATAAGATTGTCAGGAGGATTATTCCCTCCACACGTCTCTTCTACGCTGACCTACGTGAGATGTTCATTCCTTACGCACCTAAAACTCTACCCCTCCTCCTGTGAGGAAATACTCATTTAGTTTCCAAGAAATCTATCTAGTCTAAAGTTCATTCATAATCATTTAACATTATTTCCTCGTCTCAAATCGCCTCCTCATAATTCATAAACCAATTAAGCGTTGCACTAGAAAGCATCTCTTTGAGCTGGATGAGGAATTGACATTCCAAAACATTGTAGGGACATTTCCACAAGGCCCAATACCTGAATTCCACCCCTACAAGCTAAATATTCGTTCTACAGCCTGGAATATATTTGTGCAATTCCTTAATAATTAAAAAAACAGGATGATTAAGGCAGAAGGAATGTTTGTTTGAGATTGAAGAAGGGTTGGATGAATGGAAATAAATGTGTGTGTATATTCAAGAAGAATGGAATGGAATGAAGTGATGGTTAATGTGAGAGGGATGATCATTCCACCAGCATTTTATGGCCTCTCTGCTTAAGCCTCTCTCTCTATTTGTCCTACGCATCCTTATTTACGAGAGACAAGGGAAATCCCATAATCCACC
>JAQGAB010000877.1:0-21015 GCA_034696565.1 Isotomurus graminis | reverse complement strand
CAATGGTGGTGGTAGTGAGTGGGAAAGAGGATGAGTACCCACGGCCCTGCTTACCACCACCACCACCACTACCTTTCTCTTCCCACTCACTCACATTAGGACTCCGTTTTAATTTGACCAGTTGAGCCAGAGTCACTCTGCTGTAAAGAGCAAAAGAGCCAAATGTCAATGTAAAGATGAGAAGAAGTCGTAATCAATAGTCACACATAAGCCTGATGTGAATGCACTGCGAATAAAATCAATATTACATGAATCCCCATAAAATCTCAAACATCACAAGGACTCGTCTTTCCCTTCCTGACTCGTCTTTCCTTATTCTTCTAAATATAAATCAATCCGGCCACCCACGTGCCTTTGATATGATTTCTAGACTGTATTGATATGAAACAGAAGGAAACCTGATAACATGTTCCTTTCAAACAATTTTTGGGCTTGACTGGTCGTCAAGATTACTTTGTAGGTTGGGTAGAAGTTTTTGCTACGCAAGTTAGACGAAAATAAATTAAAAAAGATGAGTCTGAAATAAAGTATTAGTCTCTTTAAGGCTAGTACTTTATGAAACTATGAATTTAATCACGAGATGCATTAAATGAAAAGTAATCCTCACCCTTTCGTCCAACATCGTCTTTGTTTGTAAGCCGTTGGTAAATGGTATGATTTAATGCACCTGAAGCCAAGAGCTGATCAGTTTAGCTTACTATATTGTTTTCATAACTTACCTTAGTGCTCAGAGGAATACAACACCGTTAAACCTTCATTCAGATTCTATTGAGTATAAATACGAACATGCAAAGTGAGTGTGAATAATAAATAAGAAACACGACATGAATAGCTGAATGATGTTTCCTTCAGAGAAAAGAAGATGTCTGATTTTATCTCAACTCTTAAGCTTTAGTTCCATGTGATCATTTTACAATAACTCAATCCCTTGCAGAGTGAGTGACTAGTAAGCATTTTCAATTGAGCAGCAGCAATTAACTCTGGTTAAGTATTTATCAGGATTTCATATCATAATCATAAACTTAACGTAATTTTATTGATCATTGCTTGTTAATTTTTGCGTATAATAAATTGGATCTTTGTTAATCAGGACAGAATGGATGGTTCGTTCTAATCGCAGCTCGTAAATAAATGTAGCTGATGTGTAGCAGACATTACTTTCCAGTCAATCTTTACTCCATCTCTATATGCGTGAAACTTAAACAAATAGCCTCCTCATGGAATCATTTTCTAGGGAAGTTTTGGAACTTCTTCGTTAATATGAATAAACTATGTCTATCCAATTTGGACTTGCAGTTTAAGCATATCCTCTTTAAATTTTCCACAAATTAATTTAATTAATAAAACATTCAGTTCGAATTGCAAGTTATGTTAATATGCGTATCCCGAGATACACTAACTAACTTACAACACGGCTTGTTAAAGCAGCGTTAACTGCAGATTCAATATGCACGCGTATCCGTAAGATATTTTGAATCCTAATGGTATTAATTATATTTGATGAACGCAGTATCATATGATTAATTACAGAAGTGAGGTAAGTTGAGACTATTTCTTTTAATCCTTGTTCCTCCTTCCAATATTCTCGTCGTTTAGGCACACAGAGTCCTGGGTCCTGATACTCTCTGCCTCCAATTATTAAAAGTGCACTTCTTAGAAGTTAAAGGTGGGAAGAACGACTCACTTTGTAGCATTATTTCCACTCACACAAAGTTTGTTAAGTGTTAGGCTTCTCACTATATTAGAACATTTTCTTATTCCACTTTCACAGAAAAGGTTAAAGATCGTTGGGAATTAATTTCAACTTCAAGAGATTTTGCTGGGGAGGGAAGACTTTACAGGTGTCCATGACTATCAGTAGCAGTCTCTGTTCAATATTCAAGTAAACTATTTGACTTTTTCTTTGTAATTCTCTCAGAGATCTATAATTCTTCATTTAGTGAGTGCTGTATTAATTAATTAACAGCAATGCTTCCTTTCACGCAATATTAAAACAATACTGCATTCGAAAATAATACTTTTTCGTTCGCAATTGGAATTTGTTGGAGAGCACAGCTTAAAAGTTAAAAGAGCATAAAGTTCGCACATTAAATTAATCGCTAATGACTTGATACGAATAATTCACAAGTACTCCTACACACCAATTTAAAAGCAAAAGGTTGTGCCTGTTGGCCATGGAAACACCTTGAATAGTTTATGAAAAGGATGTTTAGTGTTGTACACATCAATACACCGAGTCAAACTTTTCAAAGTTAACTACAGTTTAGTGAATCTCAGTGTTCCCTCTGATCCTAAAATATAGTGAACTCTGCTTAATCCTCAACTGACTTTCATACCTACGAAGGTGTAAAAGTAGTTTGCACGATTAAGGGTTGTTTCCTTCCCCGATAATGACGTACGGATTATTTATATCGCATCCTTATATCTTGAACTTTGGCAAGCGAGGCGGAAGTCCAAAGGTTATTACTATTTTCGTGCTTCTCATCTTGTACTTTCATCATTCTTGTCTCATGTACTTTCTTTTTCCAGAGTTATAGGTGGGTGGTTATAGTCGTTCAGGGAACCACTTCCCATACGAAATGCATTAGCTGCAAACCGAAGAATCTCCACAAGTACTATACACCAGCTCATAAGAAGTGGAAATGAGCAGAAATCTCATTCCAGAGTATTCATTTTTATTGCAATTATAATGAAGTTTCTATAAGAATTTAGAATTAATTTAAATGGCATAGGCTGGGTCAGTAGGTGCAGGATACCCTTGTATAAATAATTAACAAGTAGAGAGCAGTGATGTGGGGGGAATTAATAATGACGTAAATGTTAAGTGGCTATCAAAACTCCTGGAGATGTGACGCAATTTTAACCAATCAGAGTTAGACAATCCCTCGAATGTTGCGCAACTATTTTAAATCATCCAGGATTTGTTATTTAAGCCAGACTGTGATAAATGAATTGTTTAATTCATTTGAGTGTGCTGTAATTATAAACTTGTTCAAAGTACCTGAAATACTTTCATGGGAACACAGTGTAAAATATGAGGTATCAGTTATAAAGGGTATATCTCTTACACAATCACGACATAGGATTTTTGATATGAAGAACATTTTACTTTTAACATAATAACATAAATAAGTTTTTACTTTTCCTTGGTCCGACTTCACTGAACTCAACAACATCTTTCGAATATAATTACATCCTACTTGTTTCTGCTGTCAGATTAAATTCTCACAACATTTTTCGTCTTTTACGTGTGTTTAAGCTTTCTTGTACTACCAGACTCTCTTTACATGGGGTGGTTTAGTCATACACATTGAGATATACATCTCTGTGGTCATGAAACATAAACTGCAGTAGGAGTGAAACGATGCGGGTATTCAACATAGGATAACTTTTCATTCCCAAACTTGTGCCTCAACCAACCTCAACTATTCCTGTAACTTTTGACAGCAGAGGTAAAGTAATAACCTAATTAGAGTGACAAGAAGACACAGAGTCTTAAGTACTCAGAAGGAGCTTTTACTGTCAGTTTTAAGAATCCGTTATGTAACAAACGGTAAAGACTAACGAAGTGAATTAAGGTTGAAAGAGGATACCCGGTATTTTGTATTCCCACAAGCACACACGGGATAATCAGAACTCCTAAAACCTTCTACGCTTATTTAGTAATCAATTCCGAGTTTTCTCTGGACAACAATCGGCAAGAAGAGAGGGCTCAAATGCTTTCTGATTTCTCCTCACACTCGTCCCAACTTCCAATTCCTACCTCAACATAACTCACTAAATCTTTTGTACTGATCATGTGATTCTTCCATTATTGGTATGCATAAGAGTTTCACTAAAAATGGATTTGTGGCAGAAGCACAACTACTTTAAGTTGTAAAGACTTTAGAATTGTTTGCAAATAGTTAAATCGCAACTACTAACAACTGGAAACCAATAAATAAACCATTATCAGGGCCTGGTAGGCGTATGATGGTTGAGTTGGAAGTGGATCTTTCTGCATGAAACATATTCTGCTTTATTTAAGTCTGCTTCAATCTCCTTGTCTTAATATTCCCTGGTTCACAATTTCCCTTTCAGACTGAAGCGTTTTTGAGAAGCAATGTCAACTATTCGAAAATTGTCAAGTGCTCTTTGTGACTCAGATTCAAACTTGTGTGTTTTTAATATGAAGTGTGTTACAATGTGCTGCTCAGAAGCTTACTAACAACATATTTCCGTGACGTTTCTCAATAAAAAAAATACAAAAAAACCCAAAGGGTTCTCCTAGAGAACTGACATTTCACAAGCGAGAGAAATAAGTCATTAAATGTCAGCCGTCTGTGAAAATAGGCTGGAACCTTTTCATTTGAGAAATCAAACCATTGGATGTGTCTAAGGACAAACGTCATTGCATAAACACCACACAGATTTGCAGTCAATTCGATGCATTTATATCTCTTGTATCAGCGCATTCATATTTATTCCCTAGTCACTTTAATATTCCGTTGCAAGCAGTCCTTCTCACTGAACAGGCCCAGACAGCACAGTGGTAGTGCCTCAGTCTTGGCAGCTGGTGCCATCACCTACTGCTACTGGTGCCTTGCGCATCCCAAGAATAATTACTTTTGCCTGAGAAATACCAGAAACCATATCAAAATTAGCTACACTGCTTTTTACATCATCTTTCGTTTAACTATATGCCAAAGGTAACATTAGCTCTGGGCCATCGAATAATGTCTGCAAGGAATATACGGTTTCTGGGATCAAAGGATTAAAAATTCTGTCTGTATTGGTCGACTTGCCTCCTTGAACTCAAAGGGAGCTCATATTAATTAATGTCTACACTAAGAATCCTCAGGTGTTCAACCAAGATTACTATTGCTTCCATTTGACAGTGAGTCTCAAATTGCCTCCGGTGGGATACTGCTCACGATTTTTTCTGTAGTTTTCCAAGGAAACCAACACCATTTAATTGTATCTCTACCAGCCTTACTAAATTATTCAGTTTCAGAGTTCAAACTATTTTAAATTAAAAACTCCGTTGCTGCTGTGACTACTCAATCCCACACCTTCAATATGTAGATCACGTTTATAGACTACTACAGACATTGTGTGAGAACCCGTTACACGCGAAAAGCAATCAAAAAGTATGAAATAATATCTTGAGCAGACTTGCATCTTAAGGAAGCACCATTTAATAACCAAACTTCATAAACAACTGGAGTTGCACAGGTTCTGTACACTTATTGATCATAAAGCCTTTTATCTCGAAACCAATACAAGTGTGAATGTTAGAAAATGCCCGAGTTAGATACGGCCTTCCGTTACATCCAATCAATTTTCACCATTAACCTTTCAGTTTGTTAGAAGACATTCTCTTTACACTTTCACGAAGTGTGTTCCAACTCATACAACAATTATCTCCCACCTGTGACAGGTCAAAAGATATCATAAATTAATAATAAATTTATAATGTGTGATACCAGTAGTATGGTTCTGTACTATGAGTATTTACAGTCAGTCGATAACTCATGGCAATATAGAGATTCTGGAAGCCTAATTAATGTCAACACTCAGAAGACTCAGAAAGTTACCTGAACTACCTCCCACTTCATTTCATGCAGCCCGAAAGCCATTAATAAACTTCCCTTAAAATCCCACTGTTCTTTTGGATAGTCCTGGCTCAAGACAAACGAGCTTGGATTTTTAGATTAGTATGTTTAACCTATACACAAATGGCACGTTTCGATGTGAATAACAGTGCAGATGCAGGTGTTGCACCAGATGAGCTTAAAAGATTATGTGGCGGAGTTATTCTGTAGATGGTTCAGGAAGAGGCGAACAGAGACTCAGGTCAGAAACCATATAGTTCAACAGTCTTGGTCTTGTGTTGAAGGAAGGTCAAGATGGCAGCCCCTATGGGATATCTGTAACCTGCATTCGTCAGGAAGGAAGTTTTTAGACAGAATGCAGCTCAACACAGTTAAATAAAATCGTTTTTAACGGCTCACTGAACAATTAACAGACTCCAGGCTCAATTGCATTCAAGTTGAAAAAGCGGATCTTGGGAGGAGAAAGATTGGGTCGCAAGTTAAGTTCCATTGCCAGGCACAGCCACCAGCAATGGAAACTTATCAAGGGCTTAGATACGCTACTGTTGAAAGGTTACTTCAGAAGTGTAGACTTGAGTTGGAAGAAGAAAGGACAGGAAAGAAGAAAATCCATCTCCCTATGCATTTGTATCTTCTTCCTTTTCCTGCAGTCTAAAGAGAATTCACAAAGTCTAACATTGAAGGAGTAAAAAAGAGTATTGACTTTAAAACAAACCAAACCTTTTCACTTTTACACCCGTCTTACTTTGTTTTTGCCTGTAAGAGAACAGGTGGAATATATTTTATTGCAAATCCACCACTATTTGCACTCAAAATCCGCGAATCCTTGTGACAGAAGCTATGCTCTTTATCCTCTTAAATGACTTCAACACTTCTTTGCTTATCTGATATTCACACAATTCGACCCTAACACTGTCATTCTATTCCTCTAACCAATAGGTTCAACTTGCCCTGTTTGCAAAGAACTCAGACCGATTCAAAATAAAATAAAACTAATCTTCCAAATCCTTAAATTGATTACATCAAATCAAATGAGACTTTTAAGTGCAACGAATACAACTTGATATTTCAAGAAAATAAATACTACACGGGATTTAAACTAACACACCCTCAATAGTAAAAAAGATTAAAGAGAACACGTAGCAAATCACAGAAGTGACAAACTCTTGTATCGCTTGTGAAATTACATTGTAAACAATTAATGAAATGATTATACACAATCCCCAAATCTCTACACACCCGAGTCTTTCATAATTCACTTCAAACTGCATTCATACTAAAAGAGTCAGTCGTCATTTCTCTATAAGTATCGATTTCTTGTGATGTTTACGTAACAAGGATGAGGTGGAATTTGGCAAGACGTGTCTGTCATTAGACTAATCCAATTAATTTGAGTGTGTGTGAACGTGAAGTGTAACTAAATCGGCGTTATGGATTTGTTATTTCTCTCTTCAATCCAAAGTTCATTCACTACAATGTTATCTCTACCATAAGGAGAAGTCACGTAGCTACTCCAAAAGCCTGATTGATCCTTCTGTGTGTCTCACATGTCTAGCACATTCAAATCCGTCGTTCATGAAGACACTTTGGAAGTCTTCAATTACCAATGGCCCCACAATGTAGAAATTGGCACAATTAATGAATTCACGTATAAGCATGACTTGGTTTGTTTTGCCTGCGATACAAATGTTACACACGGTATATATTTGTTGGTTACTTGAAGTTATGTGTGAGTAAATACAAAGCTCATTCAACTACAAATAGTGCTTGATGATCATGAGAGTCGAGTTAAGAAAGATGAGTGCTTACCACTTCTAAGATTTGGTTGAACTTAATTTGATTATTAATCTCTCATGTACATTCATCCTCGTTCCATTCCATCGTACTCTTAACCTTCACTTCGTCTTGAAACTGCTTGCTGGAGTATAAACCTTACCAAATTTACTTGTTGACTATGGATGCAGTATGACAGGTAATTAATAGCAATTGTTAAACTCCTTGATCCACTTCTGCTTCTCGAAAATAATAGAAATTGCTTAAATGCTTAATAAAATCACTTGATGTGATTGAAGTTGATAAGCCAAAACGAGCCTTGAGTCAATCAAGACCAAAACAAGTCCAAAATGAAGCACATTGTCAACCAGTGTAAATAACTGTTTTGTATATACTTATTGCGAGCTTATTGGGTGAGTATTTCACATTTCACGGTTCGTTAAACAATACGGAAATATTAAGACGGTTTCTCACTTGGCAGAGCAACTTCACCACATTGTCAATCCGTTACATAAATGGAGGTTGATTTGCAAATCAACTACTGCCTCTCACAACTATCTGTCACCTGTATCTGAATAAGTCACTTGAATATTATAAAACGCATTAATATTACTAATATTCCAAGAACTCACGGGATTAGCTTTGCATCTGCTTTGAACAACCGAAAGGTTCAATCTTGCAGAGAAAAGAAGTCTGACTACTCACCGTGTCTGAAGTGAATGCACAGTGACTGATCAATAATTCATGAAATCCCACAAATCTCATGCATCTCAAGATTACCATCTTCTTCCCGAGTCTGGTGAATGAATTTAAATCTATTAACTCCACCTGCTTATGGACTCACATTGTTGGAAACTTATTCTATGGAACTGTACGAATACGAGAGATATTTCACTTGAATTAATCTTTCAAGTTATCCGTCCTTAATAATGTTATTACTGTGTGCTTTAAGGAACTTTTCTTCAAGTTTACTATACGACGTGCGTAATGACTTCTGAGGGGAAAATGGTTGGATTATAATACCTTTCATTTGTGATGTAACTTGCCAGACAACATTTAATTCGTGATTTTATTAGATCAATGGACTAATGAATTTCTGTAATTTCAAATTATGCAAATATGAGTGCTCTGGCTAATTAGGATGAAACTTCTTGTTCTTTCACTTGACTGTATCTTAATATATCTCAGTTCAAATTATATTGCGAACTATTGTATTCTTTGAAAGGTGCAATGGTGTTTCTCTCGTTCTTGTTTCAAATCTGTGTTTCATTTTGAATAGTTCATTTCTCGGTTTATTCGAAACGTTGGATTTAAGTGTAGAAAGTCGGTGTGCATGAGTGGGTGGAGACAAGGAGCGTTAACATCTTTGTCTGCTAACCAATGAAATCCAATATTTAGAAAATCAGAAATAGAAATAGAAACCTGGCGTCTGCAACCGAGTGAGTAAAGATAAATCACAGTCAATAAACAATGTTCTTTTAGCTTCAATGTGTATGAAGGATTTACTTAATCGGTGCAAAGATTATACTGGGTTATGTATCACTTTGCTGGGACAGTTCGATTTGCAACTACTTTACATTGTGAAAAATGCAAAAAACTCATACTCGTGGGATCGAAATGGTAAGCGTTATTTTAAATTGGACTTTTTCTAGGTTTGTGAAATGTGAAACCGTGAAAACTATGGGTTTTTATTACAGTAAAGACAAGCAACAGTGAAACCGTGAATTGCAAAAGTATACTAACAGACTTGGTTGTAAGATTGGGTCCTGCTATTTCAACAACGACTGAGACACGATCGAATAATGCATATTGAATTTAGAGGGAACTTGAGTATTATCTACTTGTCTGGCTCCTACGCTCTGCTCTGAAGAACCAGTAGATTAATTTTACATTTTCCAGGTAGGATTACCAACTTATTGATGTACATGCTTGCTCAGAAACTGTGTTGTAAATTGTATTAATCAACAAGACCTAATAATTGGGTCTACTTCCATTTAGTTGGCTCAATAAGTCAAAGAAATTGAGTTTTTGTAGATTTATAATTTCTGCACTGTAAATATTTTAACATCTTATTAGTTTTTGTCTTATAATACGAATACAATAAACGAAACTTGGATTAATCAGGTAAGTATCTTAAAACATTTTAAAATGAAAAAACCCACACTATCTGGATCTATGAGTTGAAAAGAAAAAACAACTGAGCACGTAGGGATTCAGAAACATCCGAATAATCAAATAATTAAACAGTTTTAAAACCATCTTGTACACCTTAACAGAAGATTACATTTACCTCTACTGCAGTAAGTTACAAGTAATATACTGCATTACTTAAGGAATCCACTTCTGCAGAAATTTAACATATAACAAGATAACCATTAGATAGTTTTTATTACAATAATAACTGCCTAGAAAATGTAATATTAACACAGGGACCAGTTGTTGTTTGTTAGATATACAGTGGAACTAGTTAAGTATTATGCTTGTGGCAAATTGAGGTTGATAGATGCGCTGAGCTGTCGGTTTGTTCGTAGGAAATGTGAGCTGAAGAGAAATGTGTTGCAACGGAAGAGATACTCCAGTTGGATTTAAGCTTCAGTTTTAGGAACTCGACCTTAATCCACTTGCCTTTATGTCAAGATTTCCCTAAGGACAATTACAGTTGCAAATGGAAATTTGATTGTTTCCTTAAACACAAAATCAGACTAACTGTCTGAAAGATTTGACAAAGTATAAATAGCTGAGTTTTGGTGTACAATAAGACTTATGTTACCTATATGAAATGCTTCTTAATTTGACAAACAAAACAATATTGTGACATTCATCGAAAAAAAATTAAGGATAAAGGTCAAAGGTTCAATGTAAGGATTTTGAGCTCGTAAAAATCGAAATTACTCACTAAATGTGGCGGCCATGGTGACGCAGTGTCTAAAGTCAAGATGTAATTAGTGCTTTACAATATAGACATCGTTAATTGTAGCAAAAATAATTGATAATATCAACATTTGATTTACACAAATTAAAAGGATAGATTTATACTTGCTGATTACACTTTATATATTTAGTTCAACTACACACATCATTAGTTTAAGACTGTAAATATTGACGTAGTACAAATATAATCAAAACCTGATACACGAGAAATTATTAAACAAACTTGGCCTTCTTAAGAACTCTCAGGGTTCTTGGAAATCGATAGTAAATATTTGGAATGTCTGAACAGGAAGTTTAAGGCTAAAGTGAAATAATTTTATCCGGAGTTTGGCAATGAATTAACAAGTGGGTAGAATGAGACTCCACAGGTGCTCCACAATGACCCGTACGACTTCAATCATACTAAAATTAATACTCAACTTGCCTCCACTCAAAATATTCCCAATCCAGGTGTTGTCTGAACTGTAATGCTCCATGCCTATTAACCTTACAATTAGTTACATCTCAAACTTTCTCATTTATTTCCTATGCTTTAAACCGGTTGAAATTAATAAACCTGTTCTATACAATTACTTAAACATGCCTGAGAATGTATTTAGGAACCAGGTTTTTCCGGAAAAGTGTTTTGAAAAGAAAAACAGCTTTTAAAGCCTTACATTTAATGAGAAAACTTCACCAAGAACTCCAGGTGCACTGGCTCCGCGCTTTAATTCGTTTCGCAACCTTTCATCTCGATGTCAACTCATCTGTCGCCGTGTCACATCCGAAAGTAAACAAGTTCCAAGGGCTCAAGACACAAGGAGATTAAGAATTAAAGAACTGAACGTATATTTCAAACAAAAGTGGTTCGCATAACTGTTCTTTGTATGAACTAAACAAATGCTCACAGCCTGTTACCCATGCCACACTAGCTAGTGGTTTCTAAAAGAGGTATTTTTATTCGTCTTACTACTAGTCTTAGTCTTACTAGTAAATCTTAAACAATGTACACACCGAAATATACTGAATTCAAAGTGAGTCGGAGTGAAAAAATAATGACATTGCGTCAGAGATAAAACTTATCTCATACCTGCGCAACTTGTACACACAGTTACAATTTATCTATCAAGCAAAATAGATTCAGAGTTCGGGTAAATAATTAATGAGTGTGGAATACAAATGACACACTCTCAATGAATAACGACGATGGTAACTTCAGCAGATTGTGTGTGTAAAATTAGACTACGTGGGAAACGAATAGGGTATTGATTAGTCACTAGTTTACAACGCTCAGTGTTTCACATTTACTTAAAACTTTATTGAAATCTTAAATCATCAATTTTGTAACTTTGGATGGTCTTTTCAATGACTTAAGTGGAGATATTGATTCCTACAGCTGCTCTAATGTTATTGTTTATTATTGTGACTTGTAACAAGATTTGTTTCTCGTGGGACTAACTCATTGAAAGCGTGAACTGGGATCACACTTAATCTGCGTTATGTGATTATCCAAAAAGCCATTTTAAGGAGCTGTGTATCTGTTACATTGTTTGCTTACAAGTCAGATTGGCTTTATTCTGAGTCTGTCATGTCAACCAGACTAAATCTGTCAACTTAACAGGTTAATAATAAGATTTCAATAGACAACTTAACTCCAGAACTTAAATTGGACACATACAGACAGTACATAAATATACTCTTAAACGTGACCTGCTATAAAGCATCCAAGTAATAAATGTTAAAAACGAAATGTTCGTAGTTGTCTTTACGTTTTATATAAAATAACTCATTTAGAAACAAATCGTACTTGACATTCACGTTTAGCAAAACGAGTACCACTTCTGAGATTCAGTTGGGATTAATGTGAAAATTAATTACATTCTGCGAATTCACAAACGGTTTTCTCAACAACACTTGTTCCCCTGAAATTTGTTTTATTCTACGTAACTTGAAAAACATTTACACTTGACATTCTTCCCTTTGTACGCTTACAATTAGTTCATTGGTTTAGCATTACAACCTTTCATGAGGCCTCAAGGTTCGTTAAAGAACAGGGAAATTCTAACTCAATACTTGCATGACATTTAGTAGCATTTCCACTCCCCAAAACGCAGAACAACGTCACCGGTATGTCACATCTAAATAATTGGATCCATCTCAACGACTTGCAACCTGACTTAAGTGACTTTCCACACCCCAACTGCCTGTCAAACACGCCTAAAGGGAACACCCTTACCTAAATAAGTCACTCATATATTGCTCAATTCATTAGGTAATCTAGATTTCCATAAACTACGGGATTTGCAGCTGTAGTCCATAAGCAAGAGGTGCAATGTTTAAAGTAATTGCAAAGAGGAGTATTTTTCAATACTCACTACTCACTGTGCGTTTAGCTGGAATGAACGATGACGTATCAATTTAACATTAAACATACCAAAATATCGTCTATTTGAAGGACACACACAACTTACAAAAGAGGCTTAGTGTTTTGTGTAATATAATTTTTATTTGTAGCTCATGGTCTATATTGAAAAACTTATGTAATTACCTTCATTGGATTTTAAGGTATTCAAGGTGTGTCGACAAGATCTTCTACAAAGAGAAAATGGGTTTTCTATAAATAGCTGTAGAATGAACAGACAGAGGAAAGTAGACATCTCCTACTCCTCTGCTACTCCCGAACAATATGTATACTTTTAAAATATCCAATGCAGCGCTTTCAAGGACTGCATAACTAAGTCTTTCAATTATCTATAAAATCCGGTAAACTTTACCCATAGAGGAGCATTGTTGTAAAATCATTTCGATTTGCTTTGTCTTCTTTTACTTATTGATGTATAAACTAACCTACAGTAAATACGCAACCCACACAGTCCTATTTTAAACAAACATAAAGCATTTATTCTCAATTATTCTCAACGTGCAAACTGATAAGTTAATTAGGTAGGTAGGTAGGTAAACTTTTTATTAAACTCGATTGATGTATAATTCTTACAATCACATTCAGGATTTTGCTTATACTTAAGTAACTAATGAAATATTGGTGAGTTTCAGTTTAGTCAGTTATTCTCATACAAATTGTACCAATTTTCCCTTTCCTTAATAGCTAAATTAACATAATTAAATAAACAGTTCAAAATTTCTAGAGTAAGAGTGTTAGTGAAAGAAATGAATTCTGATTCTGATTTAGGATAGGCCAAGTTTTGGAGTGTACGCATTCTAATGTTAATATACGCAGGACATTCAAAGAAAAAATGATACAAGGATTCTGATTTGTGTATAGTACACATTTTGCAGGAATCATCTCCACTTGTACTTTTTGAAAAGTACGTTTGCATAGCTTGAAGCTTAATTAGCTCTTTGCCAACGCTTAATCTAGGTATATTTGCTCTCATTTGTTCCAATAGAATGCATAGACTCCAATTACAATTGTCTTGGAAAATACCTAACGAATTCCTATTAGCAATTTGAACATAATATAGCATCGACACACTCACAGAAGATCTATTTTTATATTTATCCAAGATACTATTTTCAGCAACTTCTAGAATAAGGCTAATCGTGTCCTTTGTAAAATCAGAGGGATCAAGTGAAAAAGAATCGTCATTTGTCATGGCCCTTATTAAAGCTTCGACTTCTCTTACCCAATTATTCTTCAGGTTTTGTTTGCTTTTTTTCTTTTGCAGAGCTTCAAAACAACCATAAATTAGTGAGTGTTTTGGTCTATTGAATACTTTGAGAAAAAAGTACAGTAAATTTTTAACGAAATTAAGTTCAATGGGTTGACACTGAGTTTCTAACATTAAATACCAGTGAGGAGTAAATCTAGGTAGTTTAAACATACACTTTAAATAATCTATTTGAAACAATATAATTTCTTTAATATGCTTAATTCCCCAGATCTGACTCGCGTACATTATGGTGGACTTTACAAGAGAATCAAAAAGTTTCATTCGTACATTTAGTGTGTTAATTTTACCTTTATATATTAGTTGAGACAGTTGATACTGTGCTCTTTTACCTTTACTAACCATATCCTTAACAGTCTGTGAATATGACAAATTGGAGTACAAAGGAACACCCAGGTAGACATATTTATCTACAATTTCAATCTCTTCATTACCCCAAAAGAATTGTGGTTTCCGCACTTTGAAGTTACCATACCTGAATGTCATAACCTTCGTTTTACCTAAGTTCACAGAGAGATCATTTAATTCAAAATACTTTACGAGAACATCGATCTTTTCCTGCAAGTCTAGGGCATTATATGCTAATATAACAAGATCATCAGCATAGAGAAGAATGTCAATTTCTACCTTTCCTATTTTAATAGAGGTCACTCTTTTTTGTTTTAGTAACTTAACAATATCATCAACAAATATGGTGAATAGTTTAGGGATTAAAGTTTCTCCTTGCAAGACAGAGTTATGCAATGGAAAGTAATCACTTTCACTGTAGTGTGTTCTAATTTTAGCTTATGCAGTGGCATATAATTTTTTAATATTATTAAGGAATTTGCTACTTATCCCGAGACTCTCTAACTTGGTCCATAGTTTAGAATGCCTTATACTATCGAAAGCTTTTGATAGATCAACGAACAGTGCAAATAGTTTTTTCCTACGTGATGTCGTATATTGAATAGCTGAGTTTAGTACGAAGAGATGATCTTGGCAGCCATAATTCTTTTTGTAAGCCGCTTGGTATTCAGAGATTTTGTCCTCCTTACAACACCAAGCATCCAATCTATTACTCATAAGTAACGTATACAACTTAAGACTAGTATTTATCAGTGAGATAGGTCTATAGTTAGCAGGTAATGTAGGGTCGCCCTTCTTGAATAGTGGAACAATAATAATGTTAGACCAGTCGCTTGGAAAGTTTAAGGTATTCCAGTAATAATTATACGAGCTTAATAATATATCCCTTTGCATATCGTTTAAGCTTCTCCATATTTCGTTCGGAATCAAATCAGAACCCGCAGCCTTTTTCATGGATAATTTACGAATTGCTACATTCAACTCAACAATACTAAAATAATTATCCATATCTTGTACAATGTTATCATATGTTAATGGAATGTCATCTTTCCCATACAAATTGAACTGATCACTAAAATGATTATAGAAGGTAGCGATATTACATTTGTCTTGATTTGATATTTGCTGACCTTTTGGTTTGAAATAGTTCAAAGCTTTGAAGAATTCAGAGGAATTATTTATGTTAGTAAGCTTATCTTCTAAGTTACAATGAAATCTTTTCCGTTTTGCGATTAACAAGTTAACATAGGTCGTCTTGGCTTCTACATACTGAATCCTAGCATTACTGGTCTCAAGATTATGTTTAATACATTTCCTTAGTTCTCTGAGATATCTCCGTGTCTTTCTTTTGTAGCGAGCACATTTTTCATCAAACCATACCGGACCATGTGATGTATTTGTCTGTGATATCTTATTTGTGAGCATTTCAACGTCTCTTAAGGCTCTACATACATAAGTTGTGTACTGGTTTAGTGAAAGAAAACTATCTGGATGTTGCTGAAGAATGTTATCTAGAGCTATCGTGAATTGATCTTTCCTCTCTGAATTCCAAGCGACCTTTTCCCTACAACTGATAAGTTAATTAAGTATTCATTACATGAGAATCCTTGAAACATAACATGAATTTTAGTTTCAATTGTTAATATACGGACAGTGTCACATTAAAATTTATATAAAATGAAATAGAGCAACCCAAAACGGTTGTTGAATCTCACTATGATTAAACAAAGCTCTTAGCAGTATGGTTTGTAATTATTTTTATCAACCATTAAAGCAACAAAGACATCTCCATAATCTAACTGTTAATTATTAATTTAATAAACGTTAAATTCTATACAAGTAATTTAAGTTGTAATTAAAATCCAACTTAAACACACGACGTCAACTAGTTTTTCCGCTCTGTGAAGAACATTTTGGATGTAATTTAACTTAATTAGTAAGCTTGAACAATCAAACGAGTACAAATAAGGCTACGAAAGTCAATTAGTTTGTGTCTGGCGAGTGAAGATTTCTCCAAGAGAACAAATTATTATGTGTGTTAGACCGTTACATGTAATACACAAGTCTATCTCGTATATTCAAGTTTTACATCTGCTGTTATCCTTAAGTATAGAAGCAAATGCTATTACACTTCGCATTTCTCATTTAATCTGAGAATATATGTTATTTTTTTAATAAAAAGCAACTACATAAATTTCGCACACTTTATTTCATGGAAAATTTCCATCATTTAATTTTAACACTATTGGTTTTTAACCATTAAAAAGGCACGTGGATGCCCATGCAGGTTTAAGACTTGTGCAGGTGGCAAATAGATAGACAAATTGCTGAGTGAAACGAATATTTTTAGTAGGAAGGAAAGTAAGTGATCACAACAGAAGTTCCAACAAACGTGATTATGAATCCGATCTGGAACTGGAAACTAGTTGCACACGGTTTGAAGGGCTGCGTGTAGTTATGAGAATTGAGGTGATTTGTCTCTTCTTAGATTGTTCTTGAGTGAAGTGAGTACAGCCTCTTCTTCGGGTATTAAGTATCGCCGACAGAGATGGGCAATTTCTCATTAATTTACCTTTACTCACTATGGCGAAGGCTCTTGGCAGGAGTTACCTTTATTTAGCCTTAATTCCTTCATAAGTTTTTTAGCATTTACACAGCCTTCACGCTTTCATGCAGTTTTTTGGCTTTTCACTAACTTAATCAGTCTTTGACCTTTCATAGTTTAAATTGTTTCATAGTCTTGCACTCATTTCTTTGGTATTACATACGACCCGTTTAGGTTTGGGATACTAGTGGGTCACATGTTGCACCGATGTTACTAAAACTTTGAGAGTACCCTACTTTTGCCTCTCTAATTCATGTGCACAATTTCAATACATCCCCCAAAATGTTGTTCAATTTAAACATGACCCGCATGGATTTTGGATCCTAGTGGGTCACCAGATTGACCAATCACGCTTAAAATTTAGGTTAGGTTTAGGGAATTTCCCCTGTCTTCTCTCCTCTTAACTTTCCAATCTCAACACCTATCCTCCCCACCTCACCATGTCCCACTTAATCTTTAATACCCCCTTAAAACCCAATATGGGAAAGAACAGCGGTATACAAAAATTAAGTTAGGGCTTGATGACTACTTTTTCAAAAAAATTTTGAAAAAGTAGCGTAAGTCTCAGGCATGGGTACATTGTCAGTACACATAGAAATCTATCTCAACTACCTCCCAGCTTATTACCCCTTAATTTACTTCCCCTAAATTCCCAATGTCCTGTTGGATAGTCATATTTAACCTGTAAACATCTGGCAGGTTTGGATGTGAATAACAGTGCACTTCAGGTGTAAGGAACGAATCGACTCGTCGGTTATAAAGCAATGTGTTTACTAAAGTCGGGATTGCAGGTCTTTAAACTTTCTCCATCACGAAGAAAAGACATAATGCAGAATTGCATTCTTTGTAGCGGTTCACTGAACAATCAAGTGTAGGGCTCAATTGCATTCAAGTTGAAGAAGAGGATTTCGGGTAAAAAAGTGGGTCTTATGTTTAGCTCCCCTGCCAGGCACAGTCTATGGAAGCTTATCAAACGCCCAAATACGCTACTTTTAAAAGGTTGCTACAGAAATGTAGAGGTAAGTTGAGGAGAGAAAGCACAGGACCGAATAAAATCCATCTCTCAATGCATTTTCCCCTTTTTACTTTCCATGCAGTCTAAAGACAACACACACAGTCTGACATTGCGAAAGAGTATTTACCTTAAAACAAATCTAACCCTTTCACTTTTACACCCACCCAATTTTGTTTTAGCCAGTATGAGAGGTGGAATATATTTTATAGCAAATCCACCACTACTTGCAACCAAAATCCACGAATCCCTGTGACAGTTAGCTTTGCTTCTTATCCCTATATGCGAATTCAACACTTCTTTACTTATCTGACATTTAAACAATTCCCCCGAAATCTTTTATTTTTACACCAGAAAAACCTCCTTAAGCATATCTCACCGATCCCCAATTCTCAACACACTCGAGGCTTTCTCATTTCACCTGAACCTGCAGTCCTACTAAAACAGTCAGTCATCATTTGCCAGTATGTATCGATTTCTGGTGATAGTTAGACGTTGCTTTTGACAAGACATTGTCATCAAAATAATCAAGTTAATTTAAGTGTGTGTGAACGTGGAATGTAACTTAATGGGCGTTATAGATTTGTTGTTCAATCTAAAGTTCATTCACCACAATATTATCTCCAGAGAAAGGAGAAATCACTAAGCCACGGCACAAGCCCTTTGGAAGTCTTCAATTACCGGAACACAAACCATTGGACCCCGAAATTTATTTGAATTGAAATGTTTAATTAATTAATTCACTTATAAACTTGATCTGGTTTTGTCTAACACTCCAAATGTTACACACGATGTATCATTATAGTTTCCTTTAAGTTATATGTGATTAAACAGGAAGCTCATTCAACAACAAATAGTACTTGATGATCGAGAGAGTCGAGCTGAGAAAGACGAGTGCTTTCAACTTGTGATCTTTGGTTCCGCTTAATGTGATGATTAATCCTTCCTGTGAATTTATCCTCGTTCCTTTCAACTGTATGCAATCGCCATGAATTCGTTTCAATCGATGAACGTTATTAAACATTTAAAGGACATTAACTGCAGCCAAATGGCTTCTGTGGATAATGCACCTTACAAAATATACTTATCGGCAGTGTAGGCAGTACGATAGACACTTATAGCAGTCGTTGCAATAGTGTGAAACACGTTCCATCTTGACTTAAAGTTTAATAGCCTTTTAAAGTCAATAAGTATTTGTGGAGCTCATTGAGCAGTCTTTTTCTTTTTGTATCAAAAAAAGTCCACACTGACTTGTAATTATCTCAAAACCTTTCAGTCAAGCGACTGCAGAACAAGTCCAAAATGAAAATCGTTGCCAAAGAGTGTTGTGTACATTCACACTCATTGCGAGTTTATTTGGTCAGAATTACAAGTTTACTTCAGGACCCACGGTTCGTTAAACAGTACCGAAATATTAATACGGTTACTCAGTTAGCATAGCAACTTCCCCACTCTGACATTCATGTATATAGTTGGGTCGATCTAACGGCTTTGAAACTTCTGCCTGTCACAACTATCTGTCCAACACGTGTAAAAGAACATCCAGACCTGAATAAGTCACTCTTATATTCTAAAATGCATTTTTACTTCTATTTATAGAACCCAGTGGCTATCAAGTTGCAAGCCTACTCACCTTTGTAGGGAATAAATATTCAACTTGGACGAGAGAGGAACAAGCTCCTATCTACCTTGCTCCCCTCGTCCAAAACTGATTAGCTTATCTCCCTCCACATTCCTTATGCATCCTGTGGAGATGTTATCTCCTTGGCCTCGGAATTCTCTTCCGAGCCACTCATTCCTTCCAGTCGCAGCAATCACTTTGTCCAGAGCAGTCATACTTATTTCAGTTAGTCAAGTTAAGTCGTCATTAGTCGTTCTTGTGTTACCCCAGTTGGGGACTTAAGTTAGTCTTGTTGACCTCAGGTCAAGTTCTTCACCGAGGAGTCTCGGGAAGTCCAAGTTGTCGCGTTGTCCGGCCGTGTGAGCCAACCTAAAGTCCACCATCCAGTGGCAATAAGACCACAGTGACCAGTGGCGTCAACCGTTCCTGTCCACGCCAGTCGCAGTCGTCGCGCTTCACTCCTCTTGCCGCACGTCACCTCATCTTGTCGCAGCTCACCCCACCTCACCTCAACGTCTCCTCACCACAAGTCTCCTCACCATAAGTCGCTCCTCCTGTCGTCCACAAGTCGCTCCTTCTGTCGTCCACAAGTCGTCCGTCGGTCGTCAGGGCGTTTAATACGCCACTGTAAGTCCTGTCCAAAACATATTAAGGTCCAAAGGTGTGGAGTGAGCGGGGGACAATTTCCGAGAGGTTGCTCAAGGACTGCGTCCCTTGCTTCGCTCCCCTGGAGGGCGGGCATCGGTAGGAGAAGTCGGAGTTTGTCGAGGTCAAAGGGTCAAGAGTAGAGAGTCACATAGTCCGTGTACCATAGCAGTCTCAATCTGCCCCCCCACAGTGCTGCAACGCACGTAGTCATTTTTGGAGAGGTTTCTCACAATGCCCCATACCCCCCAATAACCTCCGTCCCCCTAGGTCAAAGGTCAAACCGCCCAAATTAGTCCCAAACGTCAGTCTCAGTCATCCCGTCCCTTAACTAAGCGTCCTCCGCGCTGCGCATTAAGGCAAACGGCCAGAATAGTCCAAATTAAGCCTGACTTGGTGTCCAAACGTGTCACAGTCTTAAAAGTAGTTGTACGTCCCTATTAGTCTCAAACGTGGTTCAGTTGCTCTATTAGCTGAGTATTATCTCTTCAATTTTGTACAGTCAAACGCCAAGTGCACAGTAGCAACGGCAAGTCGCACGTCAGTTATAAGGGAGTCCGTGGGTGCGGACTCAAAACAGGATTAGTTAACATCCCTTGGTAGGGTTGTTTTAGAACCACCCACTCCCAGAGGGAGTGGTCATAAGCCTCCACGGGTGTGGAGAAAGGCAGCTTTCAGGGTGAAAGCAGGGACGACAACGTAGAACGTGACAAGCGGGTGCAAGTCACTGTGAATTAGGACAGGAGTCTTTCTCCTTGGTCTAACACTGTAGGGAAGGGGATCCTTCTCTCAAGTCCAAGTGCAGGGGGGCCCTCACT
>JAQGAB010000876.1:0-21023 GCA_034696565.1 Isotomurus graminis | reverse complement strand
GAGCTGTTTGAAAGTTGACATATTCCAGAATTAGCTCAGGATGAATGAGAATGACAGTAGAAGAGCCGATTAGGAAGTCATTCGTAACTTTAGTTGTTAAAAGTCCTAGGTGGATTTGACACTGACAAAGAAAGAATAAATAAGTAAGACTAACATTTGTAAAGCTTTTGAAGAAAACGGTTATCGGACTAACAAGAGTAGCCGACGAGTAAATCCTCAGAGACCTCAGAGTATGAAACCGCAGAGGTTGTCCGTCTGAATCGAAATGCCAAAAATAAACAATGTGAAAGAGATCTGAGGTTTATAATGAAGGGTGGCTTAGTGAGTGAGTACCTAACACTTTGAAACTTTTGAATAGTCCAAACTATATGTTTTGACTTGACGGATTAGACAAGGTGAGGGTGCTGGATGATTGAAAACGGCTGTCGACGCTCATTCCTGTGTATCAATATCAATAGACACGACAGTCCTCCTCCCACAGCCACCAAGGGTCACAGCTTCACCAGAGTCGGACCCTTTTGTATTCTCTTTCATCGTTCATTTCACTAACAAATCCTATTAGCATTGTAAAAAACTACATACCCTACTTTTCCAAGGGAAGTAGGTGGATCATCCTCTCTCTTCACTAATCTCCAGTGTTGGGATACAAACACAGAAGACTGCAGACTTAAACCCTTTTTTTAAATTTGGGGCTGCATGCAACTGAAAAAAACTCAACCTTCTTCCGTGCTCCGGACTAATTTGCCCTTTTCTTACAAATGCATCTATTTTCTAGCTTCCTTTACTTAACAGAACACACGGTAGCTTTTATCTTTTATCTTATTCCACGCTTTGCACCGAATAGCAATACAGATTAACCCAGACGTTGACATTGACATGCAACAGGGGCGGCTTAGACGGTTTCACTGGCACATGAACACTCATAAGGCATAAGCTGCACATACTCTTTGAGAGACGCTTTAAAGGAAAGTTGTTTCTTTGCTTTAAGACTTTTACTTTTAAGTTTTCAGACTAAAATTCCCCTGTAGAAAATGTTTGTTTCCTTCTTGTATAAATACAGACAAGTTGGTGACGATGTGAAAAGAGCAAAATTGAAAGAAAACTTATACCAACAATCATTATTTATCCTTTTAGTAAAATACAACGATGTGTAGTGCATACTCATTTCATGGTAGATTTTCTACTTTTCAGTGAGATGAAATGATGATTGACCACAGGGAAATGTTGAGACGGATAGTTTTGAAGGATATGTAGAAAGGAGTCGATTTATTTAGTCTTCAGCACTCCTTATCCTTCTTTAAATGGAGCCAACCAGATCATTTTCGGATAATTCCACTCCCTAAAATCCTATTTTGTTGATATAAGTGGCGACTACGTTTTATTCTGACTGGCTGTGTATTATTATGAGGAGTCCATAATCCATCACACACAAAGCTTAGAATAGTCTGTTGAGTTTCATTTGCATACTGACGAGATTTCTTTCATAAGCAACTGAGGATTGGATGGAAGTTGTGAAAGTGAGAGACAGATATGGAAGTGGTGGGATGAGTTGTCTGTATCCGCTGAAATACAAGCCAGGAGATGAAATGGAAACAATATACTGAATAAATTAGGAATTCATCAATATTTGATCTCCCAAGATGTAACAAGAAGGCTTAGAATGCACATTGCTTGTCAGTAAGTCCAGATGTTGCCCCAATGGTTGTTATTGGTCTTTGTGGTTATCTCACAAAATATCACGTTGAAAGACTGACGGATGAGATGGACAGATTCTCCAAGCTTTGTAATAATTTTCAGTAGATTTGCATTACTATTTGTATTGCATAAATTTACATATTATGTTTCATATATTGTTTGGAAGTAGTCAGCTACATTTTCTAATCCGCACATGCTTCGCCAGAAAGTTAGGTTTGTCAAGTTATAGTAGAGGCGAGGAGGAATCCAGTAGCTTTTTATATGCAAAAGCTTAGCTTACTACTGGACAGATGGACAGAGAGACAGTTAATTTACATATTACATTGAAGAGTGTCAGGAAGTTGCTACCAGCTTACCAAAAACTCACTGAGCAAATGAAGTGAAATAGATAACCTTAAATGGTTACACTACTCTTTACACAAAGACCTGTCAATCAATTAGGACGTAAAGTAGTCCTCCTATGTATTAAGTAATCGTGTTTATGCAACGGACTATTACACTCCGCACTCCCTACATGAAGTATTATCTCGGTGGAAATCTATTTTTTCAATATCCTTTGTCTAAGATCCAATGCTTCGTAATAAAATTATTAATACTTAATCATCCCGTATAAGTTTAGTGTGTTTTATTTATTCATTTTGCCTGTCATACAAAATAAGCTCTTGTCTCTTACTTCACCAATATAAACCTTCTACGCATGGAATAATCCCAGATACACACACCTCATACAATTTTTAAAAGCAGGTTGAAATCTGATATGGAAAAGATTCTCTCCACCACTTAAACCTCAAAACCTGTGCATTTAACTTGTGATTAGTTCCGGATTAGTAAAGATGCCAAATAAGTAAAATATTTCAAATGTTGACAAGCAGTATTCTCTCGTGTAACTAGTCTTTGCAGGTGGTCCATTAACCACAAGTTGAGATTAAGCTACTGACTTCTGCCCTCCAACCGTTTTCTTTCACTGTGTCTTATTTTCCCATTCCGTGTTTTATTCAGGTACCTTTCCATTTTCAGCTGCATACCAACAGTAAATCTGCTACAAACATCATACTCAAACCATTACAAAGCTGATACAAGGTGCTAGTGCAGTCAGTGGCCTGACAGACAATTATAATTTTTAATTTCTGCATAATCTGCTGTTTAACTTTCTCTTAAAATTATTCACCAAGTAGTCCAACAGTCAGCAGCTTCCCGAATGTTTAGGTTTCCTTCTACAACTTCCTCATTCATGACCCTTTAGTAATTCTCCCATGCACCCTCACTCTAAATTATCACTTTTATGGGTGTTCTTCTTCTCCTTACAACCTCAGACTACTTGACTGTTGAAGTGTAACAATTTATAAAAAGTTTAATAGATTTTGTTGCAGTAAAGAAAGCTATTTTCATAAAAGATCAAAGAGTTCCGTCTGTGACCTGGAAGACATAGAAAAACATGATTTATGCTGTAACTCCCATTTAATTTAATTACATTGTCCGTTCTAATGATGAGTTGAGCCTTCATTACGATCATCTCTCTTGACACCCAAGTATCGTTTACTCACCAGTGCACCACCCGCAAAAACTAAATAGAAAACACTTCTTCACGCACCTTTTTGTGTAAAAGCATCATCAACTAATAGCATAATGTATGACGATGAGACTCACTCACGTCTACCTGCAACACCTCCGATTCATTTACCTACAACAGAATAACAACTTACGCGGAAGAAAAATAAAGGACTAGCACGAAATATGAGGCATTATTTTACATTATTATCTAATATTTCCTTCATACGATGACCCACCGACAAGGCTCTGAGATACCCGAAGGGCTTAAAACTTTCATTAGATTTACAAAAAAAGTGTAACATCACAAGTACACACACACACACACATCAATACATTATATTCGTTGTTGCTTTGTCTTGAGGCAACTTGAGACCAAAACCAACCCTTTCTTTACCTCTTTCTCCACTTAATGATTTATATACTCCACATTTTTTTCATTCACAAGCAACCGTGTTTACAATTGGATTCTCGTACTCTCATCATCATCACTACTCACCCAAGGAAGGAAGATTCAAGAGTGTAATCTCCACCAACCTCATATATGTACGTACGGTTTAATTCATTAATAAATTGGTCACATAAATCTTTCACCCATCGACAAACGCTGTTTGAGACCTGGGGTGCTTGTCAACCAACTTCGTGTTTTGTTAAACACCCTTTCTTCCTGTGTTCTTTCCAAGTTTACAAGACAAAAACTAAATGAGTTTGACCACAGGTTCAAACTCCTTGATGAGAGAGACTGTGTGGATTCATGATGATCACGAGAATTGCACTTTCACACGGACCATATTACCACACAGTTTTTCTTCGATATATATTTCTAGTTGATAGATAATTTTGGTGGAAGTCCAGCAACCACAAATATTAATTGTACAGTCAGTTAGTGTGCATGAGAAATAATGAAACTTCAATTCAAAATCTAAATCTCATTTCTTTGCTCGATATTTCATGCTCACTTTTCTGCACTTGCTCATCCGCCGAGGTGTCAAATGCTCCGTCGGCTTCCTAATCAACTTCACCGAGGGCACAATTTATGAGTGTCGGTTTCACTCATGAAACAAAGGTGTGAGAGGACTTGTTTTCATTTTTTAACGAATCTAATTACACGTTTTATCGTTTAAGTTCCCCTGTGTGTTAATTAGCTCGCCATGTCCTCCACCACTGATACATTTACATTGCACACTGTAATTTGAAATTATTGCAACGGTGCAAAATTACGTATTATTTAATTGCGTGTATAATTTCACTGCTGATCTCCTGTCGGAACTTCATCTAAGATCTCAAAGAATCGAGGCAGGAAGCTTTGTCAATGTTGAGCTAGAGATACGGTAATTATAGCCCACAACTTGATTAATTGCGGGAGCTATGATAAAACCTAATTAAACAAGAAAGCCATAAATTGTGCTGGAACGGGAGTGTCTTTCATAAGTGTGTGGAAAAGTAGATCACAAAAGAGATAATCCCTAGTCTTCCAATTGATGCTTTGAGATGATGTCACGGTCATAAAATGATGAATTGCTGTAATATCTTCCTGTGGAGGAACTAGTTGTGAATTGTGAATGCGAAAAGTACGAAATACACATCCGTTTGGTTCTTATACAGGTTTGCATGCAGGATCATTGATAAATAGAACTTAAGATATTGCGAAATCCAGGGAAGCCCGAGTGTGGTGTTGACTATGTGGTGGTACCCTCTGATATCAAACAGAACCGTCGCAGCCATCTATCTCCATCTCTCCTAAGTACTCGATAAAATAATAAATGTATTAAAAATATTAAAACAACATTTTATGCATAGTATATTGTAAATCTTTAATCCTCACTTGAGTACGCCCGTCCAGCTTCGATTATTCTGTCAAAAAACAGCAAAGGCTTAGCCAAAAGTTTACTAATAAATATGATTAAAAGTAAAAATGATATGTGTAGCTTGATTCTTCTCTACGAAATGTATTTTATTTTGTTATAATTTTATCATAGCTCAATTGGATCATGAGATACGAAGTATGTTACACGAATTATTTCAACTTAGCTATTTGTATTCAAAATGTTGACCGGATAACCACATGAAATTGAAATTAAGGAAATGCATTGATGGCAAGTAAATCTCTTTCTCGCTGTGTAAATAGCACCTCGTCGCGTCTTCATCAGTTGTTTTAAACCGACTGCATCGTCTTGATAAGATTCAAGTAGCGATCCCGACATTCCAAGTTGTCTGCAGGTCTTTCATGGGGAGTCCATATTGGTTCTCCCACAAATAATCTCTTGGCTTTAATGTATCTGTCGCTGTCGAGGACCAATCGATGATAAATTCCAGCAGGAAGCACAATAAAATCTCCTTTAGTCACTTCAATCCGAATCCACTCGTCAGTAAGGGCTTCTCGAACATCAAAGTACCCTTTCCCAGCCAGAATAAACCGAATCTCATCATCCGTATGCAAATGTTCCGCTGCGAATTTTTTCACCTGAAATATTTCATACATAACTTCTATGAAAATATTCCATTGCTCGCAACAAGGTGTTGTATATAATAATAATTCGCAGCATTACCATCACATCAAAATTGGGGAGTTTATCCGAAGACACTTCAATCTCATCTTCGTATGAATATCCACTCTCTTTCTTAATTTTATCCAAAGTCCCATCCTCATTGTATGTGTCCGCATTAAGCTATTAATTATGAATTTCCTTATTTCAAAAAATGGATTTGATACAGAATAATTTAAAGATTAATGCAAATACCTCGCCAAACGTAATTCCAGTCCTTCGTCTAACATCTTCCAGCTCCATCAGTTTATTTGACGTAACTTCATTGGACTCCAATTTATTATCGTCTAACAAGCTTTCGTCAATTTTCCAGGCTCGAACCATGGCTGAGGTTTTACTAAACCGGTATCAAATGCTACGATGGAAGATTTATAAAAGCGATTAAATTGATTTTGTGGGAGTTAATGGAATATTTACTTGTAGATGTTAAGGTGACCATCAGCTGCAAGGAGACCTCTCGCCTCTCACTCTCTGCCCATGTGGTAGTAAATATATTGAGATGTGATGTGAGGTAGACGAACGCCCAGATTGCGGTGCTGGAAGTATAATATGAGATATATACTTGTTCTTAATCCTAAATTGTCCTTTGTTTTCTTCTTTCTGAGCATTAAGGTACCAAGTCAAGATCAATGTTAACGCTATATGCACGAATGATTTGAACGATTTTGTAGTGACGTTTGAAAATTTACATTTCCACATGAATGATACATAGGGATTGATGATCAATTTTAAGCGTGACATCTTAGAACTTTAACACTTGTTTTATTTAACAACAGGAATAATGACCTAAATCATATGCCCTCTTGTTACACTGTACAAATATTCATGAATGTGGAGAACTTATTGGAGACAATCCAGAGTTTTTTTATAATTCACAGTGCATTAATTCCTTAACTCAAATTATACTAAACAAAACATATACTTCTAATCTAATTATTCATCGTATGCTTACTTCCTCGCATGCATGCTGATAAAATTAGAGTTGATACGACACTGGATAAGTCTTGTATTTTACAATGTGGCTTCGGTGCAAGTGAACAGGTGGTGACGTCTTAATCTTAATAATTATTTATAACTAGTAAAAAGTCAAATCTATCCTATTATTGAAACATGAGAATTCGTAGGTACTTGTCCGTGTAGACTACATCATCTACTCGAGCTATTCGACTAAACTCAACATTCTAATTTTCTAGTTTACATTTCTATATCATACATTTCTATACTGAATGGTATGAAGCGAAATGATAAATAACTGTTGACTATGACAAGAACTCATTGAATTTTAACCGATCGGGAGCAACAATGATGGTTTATGGTGAATGTAGGCGAAACTTCTTACATGTTTCAATAATTGGTTGACAATTTACAAAAGGTGTGCCAAAATTTCGCATCAGAAATTAGACGGAACATGCAATACATATTTATCTAAATTATTAGCGACTATTTGCTTGGTAGTATACAACTGATATAATAATCACGGAGACATCGATCTTCATAACTGGCTGAGCAAGCGATATATCAAACTGCACCACATAGATCGGTCGAAATATTCTAATATCGACATGTGTGTTTGAACCTCAACCCTTAAACGCGATATAGTTAACTGACTCACTTCCCGTTGTACTTGCTTGGATATTACGTTGTTGTTTTGTGACCTCAGTTTCCAGCTAGTTTTCAGGCGCAGTCTTAATGGGTTATGAATGATTACCTCTAATTATATAGTTGAGCCTATTTGTTAAGTCTATAAAATACTTGCATGTAACACAGACAAATACATTATTGTGGAGGTTCATCTTGTCCTCACCAACAACTAACCTGCCGAGTAGAGGAATGAACATTTTTAATGGCATCACAGAGAAATGAAAATGAAATTGTCTTCATACAAATATCGGTTAGTAAAAAAAATCTTCATATTACGAAGGTCTAAATTACGGAGGTTTTGCATGTGTAAAGTATAGAAATCCACAAGGAACTCAAAACCATTTCCTACGGAGATCAAGCATGAAGGAACGATTACAGTACACAGAATTGCACAAAAACATTAATAACCCTTGCTTCAGCTCAGGAAAGGTACGAGGAACTTAAGTGCTTAGTTGGCACTTCAAATTCTAACGTCTTTTTGTGTGGGAGCTCACATTTTGAATGTTTCAAACTGGCAAGCCTATTAGTCACTTAATCTTCGTTCCCCCTTCATGACCAGCATTCATTCCGTTGGTAACTCCAGAATCCATGTCGCACCATCTGAGATATTCTAATCGTCCAATGATAATTCGCTCAGTTGCGAGACCAGCAATAAGCCAGAATGGAGCATATTCCAAAGTGATGAGTCCTGCGATGTTATAACTGAATTCCCTGCAATGCACCAAACAGTTTAATAAAGCCATCCTCTTAAAATATGCTATCTCGAGGTTCTCAAAACATACGAGTAGTCCCATGGACAAGCGTTGAAATAGGTCAGAATGAATCCACAGGTGAACTCCCAGAAATATACCGTTAGAAGGTACAAAATTGCTCTGATCCAAATTGGCACTCCATTTTGCCGCAAGGAATCCCCTAATCGTTCCAAGGCTAATCCACAAGTTCCATATATCACAAGTGACCAAATGCTGGAACAACCTATAAGACAATTGATAGATGAGTATTCCTCATCAATTATTCAGTTACTTTACGGAATTCCCCATTCTTACTACGTACATTTCTAATTCTACCTGGAACTCCTACCGATTGTTCTCAATTTTTTAAATTTTCGGCTGTATATATGAAGACAGTATGCGAGCAGTTTAAGATGGATTTTGTATTGATCAAGCGCAATCACCTATAAGCGAAGGCAGTTTCGTTCGTTTCCTACACTAAATAAGCTTGGTCACTGAATAAATCATGAATCAATTTACTCAGCTCTAGTCTTAAGTTATTAACACATTTACCAAACAGTCAGGTTTTGTGTGGTCAGTAAAATCGCATTCAGTTCTTCGTATGACTCTTGTTTTTCATAGTGTCTTATAATTCTAATAAAAAAAACATTAAATCATGTTTGCATACCAGCAAGTTTCCAATCTCGAATCGTGACAAAGTCCCAAATGGCAGTAAACGTGACTTCAATGAAGTACCCATGCAAGCTGTATATGTAAAGCCGTAGAAGTGTTGACAAATGCTTTGGCGTCTCGAATCCCATGATGTCCTTGATCTTCTGTGTATTCTTAGAAATTTTGCGTTCTGATGCTTTTGCACCAATTCTCTTATCTAAAGTACACAAAAGACAGCTTTAAAAACCCGACGTGACTTTATTTAATGCCTTAAATCCTTCACACCAACCGTAACCTTCCAACAGGAATTATTAAAATGCGAAGACACAATGCAATATTGTATTCCTTCTCTACCATTGTATTAGAAAAGAATTCAACTAGTCGTAATCGCAAATGTAGAAATTTTATACAACCTTTCCAATACTACATATCATGTAGGCCTGTTAGTCTAGTCTCTATCAGACGCCCAGAAGTTACGGGTTTCAAGTTGCATCACGTGAGAAGTATGTAATAATGTAATTATTGTAAAAACCGTTCTCAGTCTTCTAAGTACCTGTATGCAAAGTTTATCATTGTACGTACGGGTTTCTGATTTCTGCAGAGCAGCACAACGCAGGAATCCACAGCTCCCTGACCTGAAACAGTTTTTTGCACTAGAATAACTAACAATAATAAGTGATAAGGGTAGGAATGAAATACTGCTAACTTTCCTGTGATTAAATCAACTTCAACTCGGAAGACAGGCTTCCTTTACTTTCTTGTTGAAGTAAAGGACAAGACAGAGAGGAAGACTGGGAGTGCTTAGTAGTAGCCTTCTCGATCATGACTATGAAAGATTTGTTTAATCCGAATACAACAACAACACAAGATTCCCATAAGAGTCTCAAAAGTCATAACAGAGGAGTAATGTGTCTTCATGATACAGATAATACCATTCGCAATAAATAATGAATTTTAATGCTGTTCCTCGTTGTATCGGAACGCATGACAGGCTTCATTATGTACTAAGAATTCTTTATGCTCGTCTTCATCGAAGATTTAATACGTAACAACAACATAACCTGTTAACTATATGTTTCTGGCTGGAAAAGTACGTTCTCTTCCTATAGGTTTCGTAGTAGTTGCTTCTTGTCTCATTCTTGCTTATTAGTTAGATTCGTGCATATATGCCTATTGCTCATGGATTAACCGTACATATCGTACTTCACTCTTTGTAGCTGTACGATTCTATTTAGGTCTTTATGAACATATAGCCCCCGAAATGGTTTCCCAGCCAGATGAATTAAGCATGAATGATTCCGTATGCCATTATTAATAATGCATACTTATCGAGTGATTAATTTACGGGAAACGCATTCTGATTGATGATGTGCATGGGTACTATTACTATTGGTATCATACACGTTAATCAATCTATAAATATCTAAGCTAATCTTTAATGAGTTTATTTACCGTAAAGCAATCCGTTTGCAGTGTAAGTAATGCACCCTCAACCAATGGACATCCTTCGTAAGTAATCAGGCTTACTCGAGCAGTGGGTTATTGTTTTTTATGAATTCAACAAGGCCTTCAAGGTGTGCAGCTATTTAAAATATAATAATATAGTAAAAAATTTGCAAGTTAAAAAATACAAACTATTTTAGGAAAGCAGTGTCCTTAAATGTTTTTTTTACAAATTATCTAATAGCCACAAAGACTTCAAGGTATGTGCACCTGCAAGTAAACTGTGCACATCTGACGATCTCACAACAGAAGATATCTTCACGCATTCGTATTCCTAGACTGCATCTTTATACAGAGGGAATTGCAGCTCTGAATTCATCGGAGTTCGGAGCATGGATGAAGAATCTAAGCTTCGACGTAAAGAAAGTGTGCTTTCACTTCCTGCACAAAAGTACTGTGCACAACAGAATCTCATCTCCGAAATAACAGCCCACTTTCCACATGCACTCGACTGCCGGCGAAGTAAGTGGAAGGAGAAGAAAGGAGTACGAGGAAAGAAGTTTACGAGTTTTGGCTGAATGTTACATGAAAGTGGATGGAATCATCTGGCATTTTGAGACTCTAACCCATAACCATATAGTCTCATATCTTTGTTACAAACTGTACCCGAACCGAATGGTTCCCAAACTTTCAGCTTATTTTTGTAAGAATAATCTCGTGTGTTCAACTTACCAGATTGAAGAAAACGCCCTGAGATGAAAATAGGAAACAAGAACAGGAACAGGACACCAACAATTAGGGGCTAAAGCAGAGGACGAGGAGACAAGAAGCTGAAAGACTTGGATGAATGAGAGGATAAACTGAACAAAGAGCTTATGACAAACTTGCAGTCATATTATTCAGGCAAAGCAATCCTAAAATGATGGATTTAGCAGAATAAAAAATTAAAATGCCATCGATCCATACGGCTTGTGAAGAAACTGCAAGCGAGAGGGTGGAATATACTCAATACATTACATTCTGCTAATTTAGAAAAACATATAAAAGGCGGAGTCATTTAGTAATAGATGATTTCCAATGATTTCCAGGTACCTCGACATGTGTGCAATGAGCTCCCAGGATATTTGCTTACAACGGTAAAAAATGTTTGATCGAAAAGTTCGATCTATGAAGTACATTTCCTGAATAACAGGATTTACTGGATGAGGAATATAAGAACTATGTATCCTTAGAACAGTAAGTTGTTCCGATTTCTGCCAAGTACAAATGACCACGCAATGATAGATATGTAATTTAAAACTTCAAAGTACTGGAGTGCATTACAGTGTAATCAGTTTGATCCTTTAGTATATAGCTTTATTTACTCTCCTTACAAGAGGTAACAAACCTATTTAGGGAACAAAGTTGCTGTTTGTAAGTTTGTTGGTGACGTATACGCCTAAATAAGATGAAAGTGTAGAAGGGAACGCGGTGCAAAATACACATAGCTGGCTAACATCTTGAACTCATAATTTTAAACCATCATCGTACAGATGTACAACAATGATTTATCTTTAGCACACCGATATTGGCTACATAATAGGATATATTAATTACAATAAAATCTACTGATATTTCTTGATGAAAAACCAAACTGATGATCAACAGTTGATCTTGAGCTTCAAAAAAGCGTACAGAAATAGATTCTATATTCTAACGTATCATAATATTGTATTATCAATTAACATAATATAAATACGGAATTGAACCAACCTTTCTTAATATTGTATTAACTTGACTTAATCTTTGGATAAATGCATATCAAATGGACAGTACTAAAAAAATTTCAATCTTGTGTAAAGTCATGTCCACTGAACACCAGAGTTCTTTGTGTGGATTACAGTAATTTAATATACTTCATGAAACAGTTTAAATAACCCGAATGATTTTTCCGAAGTTAAATGACTTGCTACCGCCACTATAATTACTTTGTACACGACAACTATGGATCCTATAACCTATACATATGAAAATCTTTACGGACTTAAAATACGAAATTCACTTTTCACTCCAGTCACGATTTGCAATCTATCCTGTACATTGGTATACTTAACGTACGTTTAACAGTGTGTATGTATACGTTTTTTGTAATGTATAAAAGGGTTACTAATTAGCTGTAACTAATTATCATATAACTGCACCTTCTATTTAAATATTTATTTGAACATTGGTTTGATTCAGTGCACCACACATTCTCGTGGTATCTCATTACGATCTACGTCGAAATGTAAATTTTAAGATAAGTCTAAACTGTTAAGATAACATAAGATACCAAATCTACTCGACATTGTTTTTGTCTATTCTGAATACTTATCAAATTAAACAGAACTTTGTAAGGTTGTAACTTGTAAGCTATTCATTGTCACAACGTATTCCGTCAAAATTGTTCTGACTCGTTCTTATATTTGATGAATTATAATTTTGAAACAAAACGTACATACCACAAAAGTAACATTATTCATAATCAAGGAAAGGATATTTAGTAAAATTATTGAACGCTCAAAATCAATCTCGACTCAGTGTGATAAAATACTTGGATTCAAAATAGTCAACGAGACTTAAATCTGTCCAGGGACAACTGCTGTTGACGTACAAGCATACTTGCTTAAGAATCTGATTTCAAAAATGAACACTAAAACAGCTGAAACCCAACCTTATCCACCACAGCTCATCGTAAACTTTAAAACTAGATACGCACATCGACCCCTCACCTTTGGTTGTAACATTCAACGTCTTTAAGGAAATCTCCCATCCCCAACAAACAGATGATTACATCAAGTAGCTCTAATATTTGTCCTTAGAAATCTATTCTTACACCTAAATGGGAAACTATACATCGTTGTTCAATTACGCTTAACTTCATGCAGGAAGTCACCGACGGGATTTAGTACAAAATATTCCCTGAGATCAGATACTTATCCCTAAGTAAATTTTGTATACTATAGTAAATAAACTCAATTCTCTCAATCTCAAACTTTACGATGTGGAGCTTGATACTACAATTCCGAAGACACCAAGTTGGCTATAGAAAAACTTTAAAAGCATTAGGTAGAATTACCTGTGATTTTACTGCAATAATTACACAAAGAAAAGGTTATTTATCAAGTAAAGATACACGAGTATCTAGTTTCTAATTGCTTGTGCTTCTGAAGGTTGGAAAAAATTTAAGAATAATCATGTTCTTTTAGAAGTTTATATATGGAATTAGTTACTAATATGACACTATTAAACGTACTTCGTATTACTTTTGTAAATCCGCTGATTTTTCTAATGAAAATGTTCTTACTTGCATGTATCAAAGTAAATTATCGTTCGATTCGTGTGAATGTAAAGCTGGTGCTGATTCTATCTCTAGTATTACGGTTACTCAATCCTTGGAAAATCACAATTGGATAAAAAATTAGCAAAGTAAATCAGTTCCAGTAACCTGGATGGACAAGTCTGAACTTACTACTATTCACGTCATTTCAGTTTTTCATGACGGGTGTTTACTTTTCATTACGTAACACTGCAAATGGAAAATGAATGGAGGACCGTCAACGTGCCCAACCGTCTCCTTGATCTGTATCTGATTTCAAATCATGAGGCATTTTTAAGCCTATAGGACCATGATCTCCATCAGAGTCGTCATCATCATCATCATCATAGTTCAGCTGCTGTTTTTCCAGTACGTTACTTATTTGGTTTCCTTGCAGAGTAACTTGTTCCAATAAATTCTACATTGATAACAAAGTCAGTGACTTTCTCAAACACAATACATTCCATACAACAAACGGTTGACGTACCATTCCGAAAGCCTGTGGGTCGTTACTGATGCCTGATGTAGACGGAGTGATGGGTAAGCGTGGTTTCTTCGGAGTGATTGTAGTTGATAAGTAAGCGCCTAAAGTTTTCTCGTGAATATTCAATCGCTTCGCTGCATCAGAAAGAGTTATTTGTCCGGCTCGTAATAAATTCAGCACTTGATAGTAGTTGAAATTCGTATCTTGAGTGTGAGGCATTTTTAAGTAACCGTGAAGCTATAAAGAAGAGAAGTAACATACAATGTCGTGGTCGTCAACTTTTTAGAGGTTAATACTTAAATATTAAATTCGTACTTCTCTATATCTGGAATATAAGGTTGAATAAGAGACACCCAAAATTTCAGCAGCAGCTTTCATTTCCATTTTCTTTGATCTGATAGCATTCATAATCTTTTTTGTTGTCGGTTCTTCCCAAAATTGCGGTCTAGATCCCCCTCTGCATCAAAATATACGATTTACTATTTTGTCCGATACACGGGGCTCAATATTTACTCACTTTTCAATATATTCAGTCATTTTAACGATATTCTGTACATCTTCCTCCGTAACTTCATCGTCTCCTTCAGCCATTCCCATATCTCCATCGTCATTATCATCATCGTCTTGTTGTTCCAAATCCGCTGAACCAGGTAGCTTTCTTCGATGTCCGGCTTTTCTGGCTCGAGGTAGAGCAAAATGTGACTCCAGTAATCCACCAACGCCGAAGTCTTCGTACCCTTGACCTCCTTCGGACATGATGTGGGCTGAAGCAGTCGACATACTCATACTCATTCCATCTGCAACGTAACAATCACAGTCACCAATACTATTTGAACATTGCCCAAGCCTATGAAACCTTCACACAGTTAAACATTATGATTCCTAATGGTCTACAAACCCATTGAAGTTTCCATACTCATAGGTGGACGTCCACGTTTCCTCTTCGGCGGAGGTTCCTGCATAGATCCACCGCCATCCGAGTTGCCTTCCATGCAAACGCTAGGAGGTGATGGAGGTGCAGATTCCTCTCCTCCAGTATCCCCTGGTCCAAACTCATTGTGGTCATCTTTGTTATTCCCAGAAACAGATGCTGCAGTCGCTCCCCCTCCAGTCCCATTGATATCTGCAAGACCTTTCACTTGAAGGCTTTCTGCAGCCTTCAGTAGTGACTCTAGCTGGTTCTAAACCCAACAAATACATCATTTGCTTAATAATTTAAATACTATGCATATTTTACCCATTTCAATTCATTGAATTCATCCCTATTGTTGAATGATTCATTCCTTACATGAGCCACATTGATTTCACCCTGGTACATGAACTCAATAATAGCCTGAACATCCGCAAACTTCATATCCTTCAGAATGACCAGTGTGGAATTCTGCAACGGGTACTCGCAGAATACTTGCTCAAAATATTTCGAGCACGCTGACAACACCATCTGAATAAACAATGACATTCCCAACAATCAAAACATTATTCTTCATTCATTCATTGCACATTTCAAATACAGCCTCATTCAATTATTCCAAATTCCACCGTATGCATCTCGTATTCCGGGTTTTCATTACACACTCATTTCCTTATTAAATTAAACCATCGTTGTTTACATTTTAAACACATCCAAGCCAGACTGCTTGTTTCGCATCTCGCATGCACATTGATATTGCTACACACACCGGGTTCACTCTAAATCACCTACATTTTAAATTCCACCACCACTTAAATCCTTAATCCTTCTCACCTTGTGACACTTAATCGCCTTCCCCTCACACGCAACAAGGACATCAGTGAAACTCTCATTAAGAAGAAGTTGATTGAACATGTGGAGCAAATTATTCGGGTGGTACTTCCACTTCAAACAATACCCGTGTGACCCACCACTTCCCCCACCACCTCCTCCACTTCCCCTCGCACTAGCCATAATATTTCCTTCCACAACAATCACTCACACAAACAGCGATTTTAAACTTTCCCCGCGCCTCGAACTTAATTTTCACCTTTCTCCACACTTCCCTTATCACTTCCACTTCTCCCACTGACAACAACTTATCTTCTTCCCTCACTCACCCAAACTCCTCACAACAACAACTCCTTTCCAAAAAAATCACACCCAAAATTCACTCTCGTAGGGTTTGGAAATTTTATTAAAATGGCGACAGCTTTTTCCCTTCTTGATTTCACAAAAAAGTTTTTGGTGGGGTGATTCAAAATTTTACATTTTGGGAACCCACTTGCACTCCTTCAAAATAATGAAGTATCGTTTCGTAAGGGGGATAAGAAGGTATGTACTTAATGTAATAAATGTGGGTGTGCCGCTATGATCAGCGTGTTTTACCACCTTCAAATATATATGTATATATATTGGAGTGTGTGTGACCTAAGATGTTAATAAATACAAGAGAGCGTGGCGGGCAGTGTGGGTTCAAACTACATTCAGTATAAGCAGAATATGGGCTCAACCACCACTACCAACTCGGAGTATTTGTTCCTGCTGAACTTTTTACTTGGTAGGTTTCCTTCCACCACCACCATTGCTTGTTACTCCTTTCGATGAGCTATTCTTTGCTTTTAGTATTCCTTATGGCAAGTGGTTTGTGCTGTAGATTGTGTTGTGTTCATCGACAAGTCTCAGACTCCCCTCTTTGAAACTGCCAACTCCCTGTCTCATTCAGCTACAAGCAAGTCCCTAAAAATTGTAATATTATGTAAGTTCTGCGCTTTATCAACTTTATTCGATGCTTGCTTGTTGTATAGGCTGCTTCTTATTAAAGGAAGGAGAGACGCCAAAGAAATTATGTGGATTGAGTAGAACTAGTTTTTTTCAAGAGAAGTATTTTTGATTTTATTGTGACGAGTTTTCATATCATTTTTATTGGTGGTAGGTATACGTCTATATATTTGTGAGTATAAAAGGATGAATAACGTATAAGGTTGCTTATAGAAAATTATTTGTAGTGTAAGTATGCAGTGGTCTTAGTTTTTCAACCTCCTTATGATGATGATGATGATGGGGCTTGGGGACAGACTTAAATTTTATTGTGTACTTTAAGATTATTACATGGATGCTCACTGCAAGTGTGTGTGTGGAAACAAATAAGTACACACGTCTAGTATTTGGTTTTAAGTATTTATCGTAGTCTGCTTTGTAGTATGAAAATGAAATTTCATTAGGTTTAACAAAGAATATATAAAGGAAATAGAGGGAGAGCAAAGTAGTTGCTGTTTTTCTCATGAAACAGGTACTTCTACTTATTAAAAATAAGAATAATGGCGAGCTGTTTTACAAGTTTAAGAATAAAATAAGTGGTAACAGTTATCTGAGTGGATATATAAAAATATCTTTGGCTAAATTAATTACTGAGTATGGCGTATGTTCGCTTCGGTATCAATATAATTTCATTTTATTCAACATAATTGTAATACTGTTCATGGTTTCTTTGCACAAGAATTAAGAAGCATTGATAGCATATTTTCTTGTATGTAGTCGTAGTCTGGTTTTTAGTTTGTATAAGTTGTGTTGTAGTTGTTGAGAAGGCAAATTCCATTAGAATTTTTAAGTTGATTCTGGTAAACCTGCTTTAATCTCATTTCATTGGTATTTTGTGCTATGATAATGATCCCCCTAATTCATATTCTATTGCTCACAACTCATGAGTAAATTGAAATCGTGATTTGATGACTTTTCATTCTTCAGGATTGATTAATTATTACTCTCATCGATTCTTTTCATGTTTAAATTATAAGAGGAATATTTCTTGTATCTTTTGCACAATACTAAACCCAAACACAATGCATCAGAAGCATTATCTCTTATTAGTATTTGCTTCTATTTTAATATGCAAGCTCATCAATTGACTGTACGATTCTACCAATCTGCAAAGTGGACTATAATAATCGATTCAAAATGAAAAATTGAACGACTGTGTAGTAAATTTTTTTCTGTTTAAAACAATGTTTCATACTTTTCAGCTTAACTTGTAAAACACATTGTGAGACAAGTAAATAAGGTTATTGTTGTATTTTATGATTAGATTTGCAGTCATCTATATGATTAACTACGGATCTTTATGCCTTGTTAAATTATTCACAATTTCAGACAAAAGTATATTTCCAAGGTTTAGAAACAACGGTGTGTTTTTTAATATGCACTGCATACTCTCTAATTACGCATAATTTACCCGAAACATACTACGCTGAAATACTTGGCCATTATTATGAAACACAATACACCTAACGAAATCAATGGCTTCAAAAAATTGAGTTGTTTGCAACATCATTTTTTATCCAGTCGTTTTACTGATAAGAACTCACAATAAAATCCCTAAATGTGAAGTGGAATATATCTCACAAAAAACATACTCAAAAATGGGAAAGGCATGACTTCGCATTTTTATCAAAAGCAAATAAACTCAATAAATGAGTCCAAAAAGATTAAACCTATCGGTCGTAGGAAAAGGAAATTACAACCAGCGAGTAATTTATCACACAAAAACAAATAACGAAGGTTTTATTTATTATCATTATCATCCAACATTACTGAAAAAGTTTGCGACTGTATCCATTAAATTATTCATAAAAGGAGGAAGAGAATGGGGTGTTCTCGGTCTACTTTGGTTTGGGGGGCTTCCATTGCTGAAGGGAGCTGTGTTTAGCTTCGGTCGATGGAATTGCTGAAAAGGTCCCGATTTGTATGTCGATCCAGGATTGGAAATAGAAGGATTTAAATCCTGTGCTTGATTATTGGTAATCTTATAGTTGCCTTCTTTGCTTGAATCTTCATGCCTCGTAGTACTGGATGAATTTGCTGGTCTAATTTCAGTTTCATTGAGCACAGATGCCGATGCATCCACTAGAAATGGTTGCACCGCTGGATGAATCGAGTGGACAACATTGGGTGGATATTTGCTATGGTCAAATCGAATGGATGGAGAGCGTATGAAGTGTACTGGTGGTCGATGAAGATAGGGTTGTCGTGGTCTTGCTCTGGAAGGTCGCACAACGTGTCCTTGAGGGACGGAAGCAACAGAAATTGGCCTTCCAGGTCGTCCGCGCTGAGCAGGAGAGAAACCGTTCGGCCGAGGAATGTCATCAAATACATTAGGGTCACCGAAGGATATGGAGAACCACCTTCCTCCCGGTGGTCTCCTGTAAATCGCAGGAATAGGCGTTGTAAAAGTAATTTCATTGACTTTCATAGGCAGTTTTTCACTATATTTGCCACTTGGAGAAGCAAGCTTAGGATAATTGGAACTCTGCTGACGACTATCGGTACTTGACGAGCTGTCACCATCAGTCAGATTTATGTAAACGCCAGGAATGTGCTTTACAATTGTCGAGTAGCCATGCATCTTTGTTGCATCTTGGACATTAGTTATAGGCACATTTGTAGGGTAATTTCTTGCGTATCGTTCGGAGTCATAAGTGCCATTGCTATTTCTGTAGTAAGTTGTGTAATTCTTACGAAATAAATCTTCATCCTCAACTGAAGCGTTTCCCATCTTGTTAAGGAAAGGCGTCCTTCCATATCCCATGGCATTTCTCTGTCTCAGGTTATGGTGCATTTGGTGTCTGGCTAGTAAAAACGGATTGTGGTGGTATTGATTGTTATTAGGGTAATGGTTGTGGTGATTGTTATTATCAAAATTTCCAATTTCACTTGTTCCTGGCAATTGATGGTCTCTTGGACTGTAGAACATTTTAATTTCATCTGGTTTATGTTTGGATCTAATATGACTCCTCGCATTATTATGATTTGGACGCGAGGCATAGTGAGATTTCGAAGGTCTTAAATCATCTGCAGACGAGTGTAACGAAGAATCTGAACTTTGAGGAAGATATTCGGTCACAGTAAATGATGCAGTCATTGGAGCTTTCGATACCACTGCAATGATCCCTTTAGGTGATCCTATCATTTGATGATTTCCTGTATTAGACGCAGCTGTAGCCGGGACAGGTGGAATGTAATTACGGGTAGCAGAATTAAGTGAATTAGGACGGCGAATAGTATTCTTATTTATATTGCTGTAAGACGCTCGGTAATTGTGATTGGGATGATGGTAGTTTTGATTGTCAGGATTATGAGTTCGAGGCGAATCAAATGCTTTGTTGTAGTGCGTCCCATGATTGTGCTTCTCTGTGTCTTTGTATTCTGTCAGTTGGCCTTTATTGTGCCCATTGCTTGTTCCATGTTCATTTTTTATCTTTTTGCCATCAGTGTACTCGTTACGGGTTCCCTGAAAATGAAATTTTACACCAAATTAGAAATTCCTGAAAGTAAAATTGCGTCATTGAATGTTTTTGCTGCATCATATTCACATTATTATCCTACTGACAATTGAAACGCTGAGTCTTTGTACGTATAATAATAGTGGGAATGGAGAATAAAAGAAAACATCCTACAAATAACCATTAAGTGTAGCAACAAGATGTTTTCAAATGATCCATAAAATTCCAATATCGAATTCCATGTGAGTAAAAATCAACACGTATGGACTAATGGACTTGTGGGATCAAATTACTATATTGTTACTTGTAGGTTTAGGTTTGCTTTCACTAATGTTGGTTACTTTGCCACGCATGAGTGGGTTTATGGTTATCCCATGATTTGTAAATTGCCTAATACTATTTTTATTTTGTACTTTGAGGAGTAGAAGTAATAATAAGTATCTCAATATGTTGCAAGTGATGCAATCAGACGTATTAAAAATCTTAAATATACCAAAATTATAATATTCATACGGGATAGGAACGAACAAAAAGTAAAATAGACGTAAACTTACGTGATACTTTCTATCGTCATCTTTTTTCCCGTGGCTGCTGTGTTCTTTTGCATCTTTCTGGCCAAAGCTTTCAGCAATCCGTTTAGCATCTTCGTCATCGTAAAAGTGTTCTGTTCTCTGGAACTCTTCTTTGTGATAGACTCTCTTGAAACCCTGCGATACATG
>JAQGAB010000875.1:0-21024 GCA_034696565.1 Isotomurus graminis | reverse complement strand
GCAAAGACTGAGGACGTGAAGGATTTGTAGTCAATCGTCTGCATCAGCTTCTGTCTCGTATTGATTACGACTTTCAACGCATCCATCTTATGATGTCCGATAATGACTTGATTTTTACTAAATCGAGTAGTGTAGAAATAAATATATTAACCGCACTCTGAAGTACCCTACACAAAACGCTTTATTTTCGTTTATTTCCGCAGTGACATTTTGCGTTAAATTTGACTATACCACCACAGAAATATGTAAGACTTATCATGATTAGTGAGAGTGACCGAAAGATTTTTCCTTGGAGCGTGTGAAAAACCGATGAAAGCTCATCCGGGAATCAACCATCATTTATCACGATGATTGCTGGAAATAATAGAAATTTGTCTACTGTAAGAACATTGATTGGTCATAAAGTGCTGCGTACTATTGTAATCCAATGTCTCTAAACTCTAAATCCTTTCCTCATAACCCTAAAATTCGCAACCGCTTTGAGAGTTTATTGGCGAGTTTCTCGTAGTAAAAAAATCTCATACGCATGAAACTCTTGATTTTGTGTGGGTTTTAATATTTACTTCTGTCGATGCTTGTCTAACCATCTTGGGAAACGACAAATAAATCTACCATGACCATTGCATGATATTTCATACATTCGACCTCAGTTTCAGGGAAATGGATATCGTTAAATATAGAATTTTCCCACGATTAAAATTGGGTGGTTATATTAACTACGTGATCAAGTATTAGCTACAGTAAAAATCAGCCAGACGCAGAAGTAACAACTTGTTGCATGTCAGAGAGGCTGACAAAATACATCTTTGTAATGAATATTGTCAAGTTAATTCACCATATCAGAGTTTAAATCACCAATATCACGCATGACATCAAATATATGGTCTATGCAAATGAAAAAATCAATCAACTTAATTATTTGAAGGAAATAAATGCGCTTTTTCTGTAGATTTTTGAGGAACTATTGAATTAAACCGATCTACCTTTAGCACAGGATATTCCTGGTTAGCATTAACAAATGATCATTTATTTGTCTACAAAAAATGAGGAAGTAGGAACTGGATAAGAACGCTATGTAAGCGTGAATTTCACCCTTTTTACTTTAAGGAATTAAATGCATGATCGTTGTAACTTTGCGTAACGCCAAACCTACACGTGCTGTAGCTTTTAACAAAACTTTAAGTAGGGTGGGTCTGTCTTTAATCAATTTTTTCGGCAATTCTTTAAGACTGTCTTCTGTGTAAACCGTTCATCGCGGTATAACAATTGTACATTTTATGCTGCACAATTCCCACTGCATTCTTTAAATTATACAACAACCAGTTCTACTGAACACAGCGAATGTTTTTGGTTTTGTTGTAAACTACAAACAGTAGTATTTTACAGTAGTATTTTTTCTGTCAAAATAAAATTACTGTAAATCCAATTGATTTGGACTTTTTTAGGTATTTGTACTTGTATCGTAGCTGCTTCTGCTACTAAACTCAACAGGATTTCCAACTGGACGGACAATTGATATGGACCTTTTCGATACGCACGCACGAAGGACATGAATTAGGTCATTTCTGCTTCAGTTTGAAATTTTTAGCTCCACTTAAATGAATTGGGTGTTTTTACAGTTTACCTTCAAAAGTAAAAACCGTTTAAAATAATACAGCATTATCATCTACAAAATAGGATTTTGTGTAAACACAATTATAAAGCTGCTTCATCATAAACCGCAGTGCACCCAAAGTATTCTGTGTATCATTAATTTCATGTACGCATACTGTTCTCCTGATAAACAGATTAATCACTCCCAAAATCGCTATGAGAGAGTTGAAGGATACACGTGTAGTAGCGTTCAAACTTGAAAACTAATCATACATAGGACTTTACAAATACACAAGCAAAAGAGAAGCGTTGCTGATAAAGCAAAAACTCTAATGGATTTGGAAATCGGTGGTGTGAACAAAATTCCTGAAGAGAGAATTAAGGAAGATTTTTGGTGGTGAAGGTGTTTTTGCATAGGCAAAATTATTCTCACTTTTGTTTTTATTTAATAAATTAAGCATAGCTAAACTTGTAATTCAACCAAATTAAAAAAATTAAGTTTTCCTTGAGGGGTTAAATTTATTCTCACATGAAACCATTCTTTGGTTTCTGGGGAATAAGTTGGATGCTTAGGGGATGAATTGTACAGGCTAAAGTAGAAAATGCTCAGTGACAATGAAATTGGCAAATTCTTTTCGGAAGACTGGGTTAATTTTGGCGATAAATTGAGATTCCCTGTGTTGCTTTCGGTGGATCAAACAGAAAACATGTAGTAAGATTGAAGGGACAAAGCAGCCGTAGTATCAAGTGTATTGTAAATGAATGTACTTTACTAACTTTATTACATGTTGAATGCAAATTTAATGATGTTTGAATGTGACTAAAAGAGTATTGCAATGATGAGCCCGTGATAATTGGGAAGAAAGCGTGGTGTAGGATGGTGAGAGTCTCAGCCAGCCAAGGGAACTTTTGACAAATTGTGTCCAAATATAAAGACCATTCTCCACACTCCCCAGTCTCATTCTTCTGCAGACAATCGAGACAAAGGATTCAAATAGGTAGTACAGCATTGTTAGCCCAGTGAATTGTTACAGTACTAACACACACAATCTTTTACTCTGTGGCTTCATTTAGATCTTCAAAATGATTCGTACCATATCTGAAATCCAGTGATTTATCTGTCCAGCAGTTTTACAAAAACAAAGTACAATTTTGTTTTTTCGTGTGCTCATCTAAGTCAGAAATATTCAGGTGTTCCATCATGTTCATTAAGGTGAGTTAAACAAGGTTTTTATGAATTATATCAATAGCTTTAAATGCGTTGGGGTATTGTGATACGTACTGACTTATTTGATTTATTTCTCAAGTATTAGCCGAGTATTTCGTGTTTTTCACGCAGTTAAAACTTTTCTACAAGTCCAGTTGGGACTCAATACTCAATATGACCTTATGTATCATTTATTGGGCACTTAAGATTTCGAATCGTTCTCCAAAGAGTATATAGTTTCATACAACACGTAAGTCTGTTCCATAAAATACAGAGGTAATTGCAAAACTGCATCCTCTGTCCTAGTTCCATTTGAAAATAATTCGTATTCTGAACAATGAAACCTGCGTTGGATGATTTCACTACTTGTTTAGATCTATTTTACTGAAATCATCCGAACAAGGTCTCATTGTCCTTTCATTTCCTGGCTATAAGTGCCTTTGAAATAAATGATACAGCGGTGGTCCCGTTCTCGTGGAATGCGTAGATAGAACGCTTGGCGTGCCAAATCCTTATTTGTCGCAGACCACAACAAACATTTTCCTTAATTCTGGTGTGGCTTTGAAGCTAATGGTTTCATAATACGTATGCCTAACTCGCTTATATGTATCATAAGTATCTGTTGCGACTTGAATTGCTTTGAGCAACACAGTGTGCAATGCCAAATGTACTTATTAGAGTACTTTAGACTGCAATTTACTTCTACCGTAATCCGCATTGTTACATTGCATAAATTTACATATGGAGGCCAATAGCTAAAGATGAGAGTTACGTGTGAGAAATCATAAAACCACAAATAAGCGCACATTATAGATGATTCTGTTTGATCGCCATGTTTACTCGTATCTTTGTACGGTAAGGACGATTCAGCAAAAAGAAACAGGAGATTAAGCCGTCGATCACCTTTCATGAATCATTTCCTCAAGGGCATTTAAAGTTGCACTTTCCTTAACTCATGTAATTCTCCGTACCTGGCGTTTGTTTGTCCAAGAAATGAAAAGCTTTGATTCAGGATTTCCTCCCTCAAATATCCTGTGATTTGTCACAAGAAACCGTGCAGCTCTTTCAATCATATTCATCAAGACAACCGCCGCATGCCATTTACAAAGTCATTCGTCACGTTGTTAGCCTGTTTACTTTTGCAATCGAATTACTTTACGACAGTCTTTAAGAATATTTTCCTCCTGATGCAACGTCTTCAACTGCAAGGAAGAAGATTTCTGAGTTTATTCATGTAGCATGGATTCGCTTACTGGGTTTTACGAAAGATTAATTGTGTTCTGAACCACTGCACCACTACTCATAGTTGCTAGCAGCCCACCATGGCCCAATTTGCATCAAGTCATGTCATACTGTCTACTGCATATATACCATCATCCCTCAGAATTAAATATTGCTCCACTACTTACTTTGCTCTGTGAACACAAATCAAATGAAAAGTGAAACTAATTTTAGTCCATTAAAGATGAATAGTAGGAGTCTGTAGGAGTTTACACATTTCAGATAAATATTCCCTGCTTAAAAGATAGAAATCAGTCAACGAAGCATATTGAGTGATTACGAAATGAAAAGGAAAATGTTTGATTCATTGAAATACCATAATTGATTTGGCCAAATTATATTGATGTGGTAATGAATAATCCCTCTCTTTAGATTTAGTCTATTATTATTACTCTTCATAGCATTTCGTGTCTTTTAACCTCAAAGTTAAGGGTAGATTTCGAAATTTGATAATACCTTTTCTTTCAGTTTTAAACTACTTTTTTGTACTGAGAATTCACTCAACCAAATCACTAGAAGAGAGATTTATTGATACATTGACAAGTCACAAGTGTGGAGTCATTGTTTTTCGCAAATGCATCGTATTTTTCACTTTCATCCCTGTGTGAATCGAGTGTAGTAAACCAGTGGCAATTTTATTACTCTTCTCTTAACTTACGCTTCATTGGTTTCGTATTGAGCATGAGGATTTCTCATTGAACCCAGTCTTTGGGAACTTTTGAGAGTGTTTAAGGCTCATAATAATGCAACTTTAAGATCGCCAAAGTGTAGGGAGTAATTTGAAGAGCTACTCAAATGGAATGCACGGTGAGTCAAACCACAGTACGCAATCATCGATTAGTCACACTTCGATTTCGATGCAAGCGACTCAATTTATAGCATAGAATTTTCAACAGGCCTGTATAGTCTCAGTTGAGGATTTCAGAATTCACGTTGGAGTCAACAATTTCCATTTGGAAAGAGGGTGTACCTTGTAAAACAGATTTAAATCGTGTTGACTACTTTAAATTGATCGCGTACGTGCGTGAGCTTACTTCATAAGGCATTACGTACATTAAGTAAATTGCTCGGCGTTTGTTCCTTCATAGCATAATGTTCAGATGGTTGTACCGCTTGGTTGTAGGTCATAATACCAGGTGAGAAGGAAATTGGGCAGAGTTGGTATCCCATTACACTTTAGCCATTAATAATTGTGGATCATTGCGATGATCTCCTATTATTTGTCAGTGGAAGGGATTTAAGGACGAAACTGTAATCAAATTTTTAACACACCACTTACATGAGAGTAATGATTAGAAGGAAATACCAGGGACATTGTGGTTTAAGGACGAGGGTGATTTTCTAAAACTCACGATCACAGGGCATTCAGCTTAAAGGGAATTAAATGAAAGTGGTTTGGAACAAAAACTCCTGAAAATTGAAAGTAAAAGGTTGAATGATCAATGAAAAGCACAGAGTCTTTAAGTTGTTATCTTTGGCAGGTATGGTTCCTTCCATTGCTTTTGGCAGTATCGTCCTTCGCTTCACCTTCGCCCACACCTCAGTACCCATCATCCCCCGAGCCTCCAAGAGCAGGATACTATCCCAACCCATCTCAGAAACCAGTGTACACAGCCCAAAGGGCTCGAGGTGAAGATTTATCAAGGGAGAACTCTCGAGAAGATGATGATGAACCTTATCCATCGACCTCGTCACTTGGAACTGCCCAAACTACCCACGGAGCTGTGGTAGATCAACCCGAGAATACGGGATTTGTGGAGCCAATTGACTTTAAAAATCTCCTCCGGGATGTCGAGTCAAGTTCCAAGGGTCTTGACATCGGAGCCAGCAGTACCAACCCGTTGTTTGCATCCGAATCCAAAAATTCTTTTGCAGGTTTCTTTGGAGGAAACAATAATAAGGATCCCTTTGCTGGCTTTGGAAGCGGATTAGCCACTGCATCTTCAGACACAGTGAGTTTTAAATGTTTACTACGTAGGTAACGGTAATCTGTGTGAACTGGAGTATCTTCAAGTCTAAAATTGGGAATTTTAGAACTCCAAGAGACCCGAAAGTTCAGAAGATTCACCGGGCTTCGTTGATCCTAATGTACAATTCAGGAGTTTGTTTGACTCTTCACAGACAGCCAACAATGGATTCAAGCCAGAGGACTTTTTAGGTTACAAAGTGAGTTTGATTAATTACTAGTGGTTTGTGTTAATGACCAGAATCTTAACAAATTATCCTTAATGTAGGGCGATGCATCAAGTTCCGAGCCATCAAAAGGATCCCAGACCCAGGCATTCCCGTCATTCACGTACAGCGGAAGGAAGGACGACGACTACAGGCCAAGCAGCAACCCAAAGTACAGATCCAGTTACAGACAAGTAGAATCACAAGATGATGATTACAACAATAACCCTAACCAATACAGACATAGGGACGACCGAGAGGACAGTGAAGATGACCGAGGCTACTATAACAGCCGGGAAGATGAGGAGCGAGGTCCAGGAGGTCAAGGAGGATATCCTCGTGGAGGAGGGGGAGGTCCACCCCCACGTGGGTACAACTCCCCATCCCCACAGGAAACTTCCCACCGACCACAATCCACTGGAAAGCGTAGTTCAGGTCCTAAAGCTTCAGCTTCCAGCAACAACCCCAAGTGCAAGAAGGTACTAAATTGTTTCCTTTATGATGAATACGCTTTTTATTGAATTCTAAGCAAAACTAATACTGGAAATAGATTGAAAAGACTGTGGACTACCAACAAAACGACGACTACGCTTCATACCCCGAGCCAGAGGAGAACTACGACCCTTCCAGTTACCGAGGTCGGTACAGACGCCAATCTGCAAGACAAAGTAGACAAAGCGGACGAGGGAACAAGCGACCCATGACCTGCTACGTGTGTGAAGACGAACAAGGTCGCTACGCTGAGCGATGTTCGTATGACTCAAAGGCTAATCCCAATAAGGGAGAGTACTTCCACTCATCCTCAAGTGCCTACAGTGATAATGGACCCAATGGACGTCGTTCATCAGGGTAACTTTTTAGATTTTAGATGTTTTTAGTCTTCCAGATTTGTTTTACTTCCTCCTACTAACCTTCTTCCTTCTTACAACCAACTAACATTAACTGCTGACCAAAATTAAATACTAACATCCATACTAAACCTAAGAGTTAACTAATAACACTTGTTGACAAACATTCCGTACAGGAAGTAGCTGAGGCTAATTCACTAGTTACCGTTACATATTATAAGATCACTAATATACTTCTTCAACACACTTTTTACGCACCCGTTACTCACAAAGTACATTTTAAGAATGTCTACCACTTAGTGAATACATTAAAACACTTGTGTCTCACACTTTAACCATTGTAAATAAAATAAAACATGCATTTATGAAAGTTTTAACACACACACATCGACTGGGCTCAACTGACTACTGAGATGATTACTAATTTACGCATGAAATTGGACTGACAAATGCTTTAATCAATTTATCAAATCCACATATTCACACGACTGCAATCAGCTTAAGATCCAATTGTAACATGAAAAGTAATGAGTTAAATGGAACCAACAACACTGAAACGAGGAATGTTCCACCAAAGGACACCAACCAACTTGACAATGTGACTCCATTCTGTCTGAAATTTTTCCAATCGTAGTTTTTGCATATTTAACTAACTCAGAAAATCCGATCGAATTCGAAGAAATCCCAGTGGGGCTTCTCGTCAGCAAGAAGCAGAGGCATCTGCAACCAGTTCTTCAGCTTCATCTCCTCCATCATCTCCTTCTGGTGGTGCTGCTGCTCCTGAAGAAAAGAAACCGGAAATAGAAGAGAGTGAGCCTGAAAAGGTAATTGAAAAGAGGCAAAGCAGTGGAGACCGATATGCGAATAACTTTGGAGAGAATGGGAACCGGAGACAGTCAAACAGGAATAATGATGACTTGGAGTTCAACTCTGGAAATGGGGATTACGGACTTCCCCGAGGATACATTGGAAACAACAATGGACGAGTAGATGGCTTTGGGGGAAGTAATAATAATAGAGACAGAACTAGCGACAATTCTCACGCAGGGACGGGAACTTCTACTGGAAGGAATAATGATGAGAACAACTACGGATTCGTGGGGAATAATAATAACCGAGATAATAATAACTTTGACTTTGGAGGTCCAAGTTTTAATGACTTTAACTTTGGAAGTGACTTTGGAAGGGAAGCATCTCCATCGTCTGGAGGAGGTGGAGAAGGTGGAAGAGACTTTGACTTCTCTATTCCCAAAGAATATGATCCAGATGTTCAACTTCCTCAGAGGGAGCGAGGTGGAAATACTAATAATGAACGACAGAATAATCCGGATGGAAGTGCAAGCAGTGATACCTCAAGCTTCCCTGTTAACTTTGACATTGGCTATGATGATTATGTGAAAGAGTATTTCCCTCGGGGTTTTGGAGGAGGTGAGGATTCAGGATCTTCTTCGACTCACAGGCCGTCTTCACCATCCTTTTCTCCAAGCTGTAAGAAGTGTACATTAAGATGTTAAGAGGTTCTTATTTTACTAATTAATGTGTTGTGTGATAGCTGGACCTTCAATCAGTTCAAGTCCTGCAGGTCATCAGCCAAGTTACAACAGACCAAGACATCCTCCAACACCTTATCACCATAATAGACCAAACAGCTTTAATCAACGGGAGAGCAGCCCACCATCTCGACCTAACTACCATTTCAATTCCGATAATAACAGAGGAGGCCCTGAGAAGCAACACACCCAACCCAGCCATAACTTTGCCCCTCCACCCAACTTCTTTAATGGAGGAGGTGGTCAAGCTGGATTTGAAAACTCTGAGAACCTTCACAATATTATGGATAACTTTGATGGGAAAGCAAGAGACGGATGTCAGAAGGTTCAGAAGGGAGACATGAGTTGTTATGTGTGCAAAGACGCTCGGGGAATGAACAAGGAAGAATGTATGTATGCTTCAGGGGACCCTAAAAACCAGAGGATGGCATATCACGAAGTAACTGAGTATTCGTCTGACCCACCTGCAAGTATTGTTCCTTTGCCAAGACCTCATCAACTTAAGAATAATGGCAACTCTTTCGAACATAATTCTGGTCCACTCCACCAATCTGGGTCTTCCCCTGTGTCTTCATCTGTGTCTCACGATCAAAAGAAACCTTCAGAGCATTCACCTACTTCTACAAGCAGTTCCAGTCTGACGACAGATGACCACAAACCCAAACCATCGTCCGGTTCTGTCACAAGGGTCGAGTCTAAAGTCATATCAATGAAGTTCCACGAAGAAAATAAATCTCCCGTAGAGTATGACTTTGACTATTAGTGTTAGTGAGTAAGGAACTCTTCCATGCGCCTAAATGTCTTGATGAATTAAGTGTTTTGACCTTACAATCCATATACTCCCCCCTAATCCTGCTTTACATGTCCTCGCGTGAATCCCCTTAATTTAAGCTTTGTTGGTTTATATTACAATACAGTAAAAATGGATCTCTCTCAGAGTGAATGCTTCATCGTTTAGCTTTTAAGGAAAGGGAAGTTACAATTCACAAGTGTTTATTAGAGTGACTTCTTAAGGGTATCTTTATGTATTCTTGTACATGTACAATTCTTCAGAGTAAAAATGTGTACGCTTTTGTACAATGAAACTTGTTGTTTGAAACTCTTTCCTTCCTAAATCTCATTAGTCATATTTATTCCATTGTGATCTCTAATTCTATAGATTCTCGGGGAGGAACCAACTAAAAACATTCAATACTAGGAAAGCAGTCTTGATAAAAGTGACTTTGTTACTCGATCACATTTATTCATTCATGTCCTTCAAATAGAAAGCATCCAACTGGGATGATACTCCAGTTGCGGCCTTTTTATTGTACGTAGAATAATATTATGGGCAAAACAACAAAATCTTACACATGACTATCAACTTTCCAATAACTCTCATTTAAAATCCTGTTGTTTTCTATTATGGGTATTTTGGTAAGAAAAACATTTCTTGGAAACTCTGTGTGTGGGCTTTTGTCTACTTTAATTCTTTACAAGCTTTGTGTTGCTAATTATTTGCTCTAACTTTATATAACAATATTAGAAACTTGTTCATCTAATTTAATTTCTTCTCGAAGAATGTACAACAACAATAACTTCAGAGATGTAATTAATTTACAAAATGCATCGTAGTTCCTTTCGACTGTTACTTTTCAGTAGCTTACATAAACTTATTAATTTAATTCGCAGAATCAGACGAAACATGAAAGCAGAGTACTCAACCTCTTTCAAGCAACCTTCGTCTTACATAAATATCAAAGCAAAAGAGATTACTTTTCCCATCATTGACAATATTTTAAAGTATTAAGTTCGTTCAACAAGCTTTGAGATCAATAATGAAACAGCCTTCCTTATGTTGGAATGTTGAATACAACAAAAAGAATATAAAAACCTCTTCATTGAGGCTTCCAGGTTTTTGCATTCCGATTTCCTTTGGACTATCGGGTGTTATTAGACGTTGAGGGACTTCTTGCGACAATAGTATTAGATACATTTGATTTTGAAGCAAGTTCCATGTTATTTTCCTGTTTAATTTCCATCGACGGGATAAACTTTGCGAAAGTTCCTGAAAGTATAATAAAAGATTTAAGATAAGAACGCATAAAAATCACTAGTGTGTTTCCATACGGTAAAGTGTAGACGTATTCCAAGCCCATTTCTTAAACTCCGGGTGCAATAAGATGGTAATTGAGAATGCAGCTTCTGGAATACTGAAAACACCTTCAAGCGCAACTCCGTACCATGTAAAGTACAATCCTTTCAGTTGGAGGAACAGAAGGACAACTCTGACTATCCAGATTGATCCAGTCATCAGAAACAATTTTGCAAAAATACGGAACCTGTTTCGCATATGAATCCGAGCCTTAGCATTTTTTATTACAAAGAAGAGCAGAGCAAGATCAGCTCACTACTTACGATTCGTAATTATCTTTCGACTCCTTTTGGAGAATACTGCTGGTTTCGCTTCTGAGACTGGCTATGATGAGCGAAGTTCTCACGAAAAGAATTAGGTTGACTAGAATGAGGATTATCAATGGACCAGAATAATACGGGAGTGTTGCGTGACTGTATAAAGCGCATTCATTGTCGCATGTAACTGCTTTCCCCATGAAATAACTTATTGCAACAACAACTGCTGGGAAGACCAGGCAGAAGATGCAGTTGCTGATGAAGCGTCTCAACCCGATTCTCTGAGGTAGAGTTACTCTGAAATAGATATGTTTAAATTAGTATTCACCGAATGGAGTTCAAAGGATTTGACTCTGGTTAACCTGAATGTTCTCCAGAGTCCAAAATTAATTGCAGTCATCCAGCAGAGAGTTGAGAAGTACAGGAACTTCATTGTGAAATCCAGTGGAGTGCATCCGTAGGTTTCTCCCTTGAGCACGAGAATGACTGAATTGATGTTTACCAAGAACATCCACAGAAGATAGCATGAAAGTGACCATCCGTGACCATTCCTTTGAATCAAGGATATGTTTGCGACTGCAGCAATCAACAGAAATGGACAGGTTGATATCCAAATCACAGCCAACGTGTAAGATTTCTCTTTCCCTTCCCCCTAAAAACCAAATGTTTCGTATCAATAATCGAAAATCTATTGATAACTTAATGTGAGGTGTACCACATCATTCACGATGTCATCGGATATATTATTGGCACAATCAGTAGAATAGAACTCATTAAGAGCTCTCACAAATCCCTTATTTTCGCCCATTTGTAATATTTAGTGACTAAAGTCAGTATAATTAATTACAAGTCTTTTGACTGCACTCGGCTGAATGTTTCAAGTGTACAGATTGAATACTACATTTGATTTGGAAACCAGGAGTGTGTACAAAAATATGCTGTAAGTCTCAAGGTACCGTGTAAAATAACACTTTGTGTCTTGTGGTTAGTTGTTTGGCTTGTTTGTATGTATCTCACAGGATGTGGACAAAATTGTGGAACCGAATGTTCGTATTATTACCTCATCACAGAAGAACAACAAGTCTCTCATATTCTCACGGCATTTTTCTTGGAGAATCTGATTGTCATCTGCATTAATTGAGTAGCAGAGAGAGTTGTTGAAGTATCCATCTGCACAATAGAAGCCATGTTCAAGGCGTTTCCACTCTAATGTCCGGTGAAAAAGTCCTGATGAAACTTCATAAATTACTCCATGAGGAGTAAGTTCAAATCTACATTCACGAATAATTTCATCACGGTCAGGGCATGTCTTGTTGGAGAGGCTTTAAACAACAAGGAAACACACAAATGGTAAGCACTATAAGCATGCCATTCAGTTAGAAGTAGAAGGGATAACATTTCGTGAGCACATAACACAAGGGGTCTTAACAAATTACACAGTTACTCCCACGCAGCATAAACACTCTGTTAGTATGTATACGAATAGACGATTAATTTCCCAAGAGATCACAATACTGTTTTTATAGGAAAAACATGCAAAACTTCGTGCAGTTCGAATACTTACACTTATCGGCAATGTCCATTAGCACATATCTAAAAGTAGGTTAGTAAATCATCGTAGTATACAGGGTGTGTAATGAAGAAGGTAGCAGACTAAAAGAAGGTAGTTAGTAGGTACACCTATAGGTTAATTCATGTTTGTAATTCCACAATGCTGAGGATTTTGAGAATCGAACCTTAAAAGGATTAAAAGCTGGAGTAAATGCAAAGTTGTTGTCAGTTGTTTTGGGAGATGTATACCTAATTACAAATTCTAACCAATGACTATATTAATATTAATAAAGTTCACTAAGTAATTAAACATTCCAGAATGCCAGGGAACCACGAACCAGACCATCCACGTCCAAATTAGTTTACATGAACAAAGAACTACGCAAATAAAGTAAAATGTAAGAATACCTGCGGTCCAGTTGGGGTAGGTTGATTTTACAAGTTTGAGGTGTCAATACTTTCAGAGTGTGCCCTTGAGGACAGGAAATCATGCCTGGCACAGGAGAAGCTGTCAGATGTATTCCTGTCTCAGGAACTCGAAACGGAGATATCGTTTGATTTATTTTGGCCCTGTAGTGCAGAGGGGATTTTTGACACTTTCCACTGTTAGTGTTCCACAATTCACCTTCAGGACAGCATTTCTTCCAAGGAGTTATTTGTGGTGACACACAAAGCCTTGCAATTTTTTCGTTCCTTCGAAACATCAAAAGGGCATAATGATAGTTTATTTTAATAAGCGAAATGGGGAAAAAGTACTGAATTTGACACTGATAACAAAAGACAAGTGTATTAGAAGTATATGTGTGCTTACTGCTCAATACAGAAGTCTTCGGGAGGATAAAAGACATTCCCTATTGCAAGAAATCCATCCGTCGTAAAGTTAACAGGATACTTCAAATGCTCAGAACAAACTTTGATCCAACTTGGAGGTTTCCAATCCCCCTTCCGAATAGATCCCACGTCAGCACCTTGGGCTCTTTGCTTTGACACATTTTTCTTGTAGTTTTCATACAAAAACTCAAACTCATCAGAAGAAGAAGCACACACGAGATAATTATGACTTCGGATCCTGTCTATGCTATCCTGTCTTTTTTCAACAATGATCCTACCATCACACGATGCAGAATTGTACCAAATCAAACAAACCACTGAAAAATAAACGAATTGGTGAGGTTTGGAATTAATTGTACGCATTATATCGTGTGCCTTATGATAAACCTTCTACAAAGGAGCACATGATTACTGAATGGAACTCCTTCACACAGTATTTCTGGTTATAACACAACCAGCCCAGAAGTGGAACTGATTCTTGGAAAAGTAATATAATCATCACATTAATATACACTGGATGCTTGTGGCCAAAGTTGAGTGAAAGACGAATAACAAGTTTGGAGATGAGATAAACTGAATGAAGGAAAGTCCACTGACGATTTGTCAAGAAAAATTGACTCTGGTGGTTGTTGAATCTTTACACTCTATTAAGCAGTAATCGAATAGTTCCGAGAATAAATACAATCTATAAAAAACTGGAAAAGACACAAAGACTTGTTCTCGTAGTTTACAGGTAACCGATGATACTATATCTTCTAGGTTCATGGAAGTGAACTCGAACTTGGAATGTAAGCCTCTGTAGCTGAAATGAATACACGAGGAGCTTGGAGCAAAGAAGTCTACCCAATTCATCGTCATGCGTTTAGCAAGATCTTTTAGAACAGGCAGAAAAGAGATCTTCAGCTCAAAAATACACAGAGAGACTGATAGGATTAATACTTGAACTGGTTTGCGAATATTTTAGTGGGAGTATTCATTTCAGTTTTGGTAGTGCTGGATAAAATGCCCCAAGCCGACTGCCTGCTGGTCAAAGGCTTATCTCTTTAGATTGTATTAAAGCAGACTCTCATAAATAGAAATGTAAGGGAATAAAGAAAAAGTAACAACTGGGAGTGAATCCTCCTTAGTGTCATTCACCATTTTGCTGTATGCCCTTCATGCAAGCTTAAATTGATCTCTGGAGTCTTTTGTGAACAAGAAATTAATTAATGCAAATGAATATTATTAAACAAATAGTATATTGTATGCATGCAATTTATTTTCTTCAAGATCTTAATTGGAATAGAAGAGCTCCGTTGTCCGTGCACCAATTTCAAGGATAGCTGGACTGTCTATGCACGAAACTGCAACACAAAATTATCGGTGTATTTGTTGGTCGGGTATTATTTGGTTAAGGGAGTTGTGAAGACTTTCATTCAAGAGACCTAAGAGAGCAATTGAGATTGTGTGAGAGCAAAGTAGGATAAATTGCTATTTAAAATAATGAGTCTTCCAAAACTTGGAGAACCGACTTTCATATGTGAAATAGGAAAGGTTCAAAATACGTAAAGTATTTGAAGGCTTAGCTTCTTGAGATCCAATTTGTCCTAATTTAATACTGAAATAAATCAAAAGTAAATGGAAGCTAAGTGGATGGGTTATCTCACATTCAGGTCGTGGAAAACCCAGTTAGAATGAACAGAAAACCCCTGAGATTTTAGGGATAAATACGTCCAGGATTCAGGTTTACGGGTTTACCTGAGTGTTAACGGGAAACTTTAGAGTAAAAGGATAGAAAGAAATGTAACCTTTTCATCTCCTTACCGTATCCTTTGTTTGTTGTACCCACCTTCATTTATTACACTGCTTAGTTCTAACCTCATCAACTCATGTTGCATTAGATTGTCTTGGAAGTGGAGTAAAAGTGGGAAACGCTAAAATGAAGGTTATTGTGTTACTTGCTAAAGTGTGCTGTGTATTTTAGGACATGTGCAAGTGGAGAGCAAAAAGCCCTGAAGATGATATTCAACCCAATGATATATTATAGTGTTGGGCAACAAATCTGGTGTTGAATTTCGAAAACAGCCACATCAAAGCATCATCACTCATGACCGACTCATCTGCAGGTATAGAAGACTCGATTTTTAATGGTCTTCCAGGAATCCAGGTTGTCAACCCCTCTGGCATGTCCTAAATATGGATTGTTATAGACAAAGAGTGATTAGTTGCATGAGCTTCTCTCTAATTTCACAATCACTTGTCAATTAATAATTACAGACAGCCTTTGCAATTAGACCGCAGCCTTTAACATTAAAGCAATTGCAAATCAAAGTAAATTCCAATGCAAATAATAACTCACAGCACGCTGTGTGAATTGAATCCTACTTGTTTTTAAAATTATTCTTATTCCACTAAGGTCAGACGTTTTGTACATAAAACTCATTCCTTGAAAAACTCCATGAAATTGTTCAACCTTCACGAAACAAAAGCCTGCGTAAGCATTAAATCCACGAAACATGTATATCATGAAAAAATTGTCTTTAAATAATTAATGCAACCCGGTCTTCAAAAAACTACTAAGGACAACCAGTCAAACTCTCAGCACCCAGACTCCGTGAAAGCTTGTTACCATTTATTAAGCCTAGCAATAAGTTCAGCATCACATTCTAGCACGTGAATACATTATAAAAACCTTGCAAAAATGAGAACGAAGCCGTGAGCATATGAAACTGAGGTTTATGTATGAATCTCTCCGAGCTCAAAGTCTACTTGGCATCGATACCCGTAAGACTTTTGTTGAATTTTTCACACCCAATTCTAATTCTCAAATCCTTGTATTCATTCTTTCTTTTTATATCGCCCCAAGTCCAAGTAAGTCCCTCTGTATTACCTTGTACAATGAACCGAGTGAACTACTTTACTAAGTAAAATACAAATGTCCCTCGTCGAATTCGGACCAATAGTTCTGAAATCCCTTCTGACAGAGTTGTTAGTAAACCAAACTGTTAAAGGGATTTGTGTATTTTCCCAAATCAAATCTAAGCCTTGAAAAACTCTGTTCTTCTGGGGACGCGTAGTTGCAGTACCACAAATAGTAAGTACCTTCTTGCACGAATTTCATGTCCCTCCTAAGGAGACTCTGCGAGTCCCTCGGGTTCATTGGTGGTATTTTGCAGGCGATTCATTGGATGTTCAATCTACACAGCTTCTTAGCTTCATTCCAGAACTAGAAAGCAGTATTATGTATTTCATCCGTTGTATTAAAGCAAGATCACGACTTTTGTAAATGGGAGGTAGAGAAACCCTCATATTGAGAAAACTAACCAGTCACCAGTTGACAAAGTTGATCAAGAATTTCTTCATGAAGCCTTAGAGCTAGGAAAACTTTTGTAAATCCCAACTGTCGGCAGTCGTCAAATAAGTAAAACAAGTAGGGATTTGGTGAGGAGAGATTTCCGGGAAAGTAGAGCACGAAACGGAGAAATGGATGTTAGTGGCATAAATGCAACAAGTTTGTAGCTCGTTGCATCTGTGCTAGGTACTTTACGTCCAGTATCTTAGTCTGACAGCTTGTTGTATTCTCGCCAAAGATAGTTTCTTTTTGACTACCAAATAAAGTACTTTAGTTTTAGACGGTTTTTCACTCGGGCTTTTGGTTTGTTTGGAAGTAGGAGGATCTGCATTGTAGCCTTTTCCCCAAATTTCCTTCTGCAAGACACAAAGTCTACACTGGACTGATGTTAATACACAATCATCCTAGGAATCTGGAATCTGAATGACTATATCCTATGGCGCGTTAAGGGTGACGCTAAATTAAGATAAATGTTCATTCTATCCGTTGCTCCAATAACCAAGGGGTCAAAGTGTCAGTCCTAAATTCTTTAGGATATTTATGACTCCTTCCTCCAATGTGCATTTACGTAGGAAGGAACTATCTGTATGTTGTCAGCTGGTTCATAAGTTAAAGTGTTTGGATTTTATTAAAACAAGCTAACCAAATAATACTCGGTGGCATTTTAAAAGAACTACTTAGCAAAGACAGAGAGAGGTTATTGCTTCATATTTTGGTTCAAACAACCTGATGCAGTCAAATGGAATTATTATGCATACGAAGGTTTTATTTGAAGTGTGGGAAGTGTATAATGCTCGTGGAAAGCTTAGACTTTTCTTCCATCTTTAAAGAAAGTCTAGGAAGAGATGATTTCCCTTGTTGCACTTCACTGCTCTTTGTACAGTTCAGTTTAGTGTGTATAGTACCAAAATTAAAAGTTCAAAAGACAATAGTCGCTTGTGCATTTATGTAGTGCGTGCTTCCTTTCATATACTTAAGCTCTTGTGCTTATCCTGTGTTTAGATTGCCGAGCGTGTTTAGATGACAAGGATGTGTTAGGCGTTGTATGAGAACAACGCATTTACCTTTCTGAAGGACTTTGTGAAAGCGTCACGGTCAAGCTTAAATTGCTCAAGAGAACAAGTGGGTTGTAATTGATTCTCGACAGGTATCACCATAAGTTGACAGTGAAAGCAATTCTTTGCGAAAACACTCATATAATCCACCCCAAGGAAAACGTGAGAAAGAAATCCTCTGTACTCTGTGCCGTCTCCAAGAAATCCTTTAGATTGCTTACACAGTATCCTGAATAAGAAATCAATATCCCTTTTGTGAAACGCAAATTCTGGAAAACAATTCCTGGGAATCTGGATAATCTTTTATAGTGTTTTCATACACTCATGCGGCTTTATATTCCACAAATCAAATCCGCGTATAAATCTGTGATCTGTTCATCCATTCATGCTGACGTTGGGAAATATCTAGGAACTTGTTTCTCATATTCCCCAACCACCATCAACTTCAAACAAGGAAATCAGATTAATGCTCTGAGAGTCTTTTAATCGTTTGATTAGACGGTCACATTGTCTATTGGTCACTCAATCTGACGCAAAGTACTAAAATAGATTTCTGAGCTAAGCTTGTATAACAACCGCTAATTGAGTAGACTATTCGCAAAAACTACCTTGATTATTCAAGCTTAGAAAACCAGATCAATTTCTCCACATCCCTACATAATTATTTTAATATTAGGTGTGGAAAGGTTGATGATAATCATGTGCAAGGTATCTTGAAGACCAAGTTAGCACATTGTAATACTACACACCCTCTTTAACACATCACTGTACTAGGTATCTCTTTTAACCTACACTCACACAGTCCATCTGCTTTGCATGCAAATTCACCGTGTGATCAACGCGTGATTCCGTTCACGTTTTTACCCTCAATCATCAACCTTAAGCCGTCTTTTTTACTACTTCATTACTACCAACTAACTCCACCGTGAAAAGGCAGAGTGACGAGAGCAATGAATCCATCTTTGTCTGGCACAGCTATCTCGTACAGTGATCTTCTTTTATGACATGCCTTTTATACACTCCACTACTCTCTTATTATACAAGAACTACAATAGGTTCCTCTTACATAAACCCTTTCAACACGCGAATAAAGGTACTTGGCAGATCTCACTTCTTTTATTCAGCAGTCTCAATTACAATCGGCCATTCATTCTTATTCCAAATCTCACTTCCAAGTGAACAACATTTTCATCCCAATTCCCTAATATCACTGTAACCATTCAGATCAACAGCATTGAAATATTTTTCACATTCAATCGTATTTCCTCTTTCCTTAATGTGAAGAATGTGAACTTCCTTGTCATACTCACATCACATGGTATACCTAAGGCATTAAAATCATCAATAAAGTTACTTATTGCAACATTTGCTCGTCTGTGTGCACCACACTCTTCCCAAAAGCATCTACAGATCACAGAGTTTAGAGGAAACTCAGCTTGGAGACTTAATATTATTTCTTGTGACTGTGACCATACTGGAGGAAGTAAGTCATACCCGTTCGGTAATCTTTAAAGGTATTTCACCAACTTTCGCTTGCTCAGCAATTTCTTCCAGCGTTTTACACTGACTGAATGTGCACAAAGTAGTCGTCAGTCGTAGGCAAACAGTTTCAATCCCAAGCAAACATTTGAAATCAAAATATTTTTACATGCAAAAGTTGTTTTAAAATAACAGTTTATTATTCAATAAAAGTCAAACTGTACGCTGGTGACAAAGTAAATGCGTGTAGTAGTAAATAGCAAAATATCTTGCGTGCGTGTGTATTCTAAAAGTTCACATGACGTGATTCGGTGATCACAATCACAACTGCTGTTTGAAATCGATAGGAGCTCTGAGTGAGAAGAAATTAAACAGCCATTCACATGAAGGCTGTCCTTGATTTTTTTTACACAGAGAATTTTGTATGCAGGATTCTTTGCCAAATGCCCAAACATAAGCAGAGTTCTGTAAAATCAGAGAGTACAACAGCAAGAAGAATTTGCTTGTTAGTTTTTCTGTGAACTAAACCTGAGCTCATTGGAACCTTCTTATTGTTGACTCTGGACTCCTAGACATGCGATTTGCAAAACATACCCAGAAAAGAAATTAATAACCTTTCTTATAGGTAAACCGTTGTTTAAGAAAGCATTATTATCTCCATCTCGCATCGCTGAAGTTCACATTAAAGTTTCCCAAGCCAAAAGATCTAGTAACTTATTAAGGATCAAACGCAAGTTCCTTTGGAGCCCGACTTTTCATTAAACTTTTAATCAAACTCTTCCTCTCATTTGTAATTCGATGAAAAATTCACTTAAGCAAACATTCCTATAAGTCTACAGTATTGAGTATGTATATCTTTCATACTACAATATATAAACTACATATACGAACTGAGCCTACCTGTCACTAAATTCACAGTATCGTGCAAGAGCGTCATGATTCTACATTCCATGCAAAATCTAATCTGTAAACCCATAATGCTTTTCCTAGTTTATTTCTGTAGGGAATATCCCAATAAATAGCGCTTAATCTCATTGAAAGAAAGATACAAGACATTCCAATCTTAGTAAACCAGTAGACAGTACCAATCTCCCAATATCCGGCACATACATTTACATTAAGAAACACAAGAAGAAGACCCACTAGGCTTTCTTTAGCTGGTGTAACATCCTGTGTACATGTGTACAGTATTTATGTCCATACGGATTACACGAAGTAGTGAATGCCACTGCCTATAATAATATTGTTAGCCTTGCTTTGCACGTAAAACCCAAAATATCCCATTCATTTCGCACTGCTACTGCTCCTGTATGTGCGTGTGTGTAGTGTGTGTGTGTTAACCCTGTGGAAATTCAGGCTGAAAGTTACATCAGCCAGAAACAGTTTTCCCATGTCTTTCACTGTTTGGCTCCGTTATGTTCCTCCCAGACTCTACCACCACCACCACCACCACCGTTCTTGTAGTAGTTTAGTAGTATTTAATGACAGTAGTTTCACTCCACCAGACCTCATTCACACAACACCCATCATTCTATTCATTCCTCTGGCCCACTAATACTACTGCTACAAGCTACTACAAAAATAGCTAACCTTTAACTACCCAAAACTACAGTTTAACACACACACCTCGTGTTGATTTGCAGAAGAAGAATTTAAGAAGCGGTGGTGGATTTCTGGAGTGCAGTGGGAGAAAGTCTGCAGATCGATTGCGGGACTTTCTCTTCCTCTTTTCTTC
>JAQGAB010000874.1:0-21028 GCA_034696565.1 Isotomurus graminis | reverse complement strand
GAAATAGCCAATGGAACTAATTGGTATCGATAAATTCCATGAGACCAGGTGCAGCTTTAATAATTATTCAGATTAGCAGGTTAGTTTGCATTGTTTGCAATCATCCACATCCATTTGAGAGTGAAAGATCTTAAATAGCTTAAGAGTAGTTTAGTACGGATGAACAGGAAGAGAAGGTTAGGTATTAAAGCGGAATTGAAATGGATCCTCGGCGATTGTTTTGGAGGGAAAGTCTCGACTGCCCACCCTTCCTCCCCTCCACTTAACTCTCATTTGTTTGTCCTAAAATTTCATTGACACCTCCTGATTAAACTTGCTAGTGCAAACTGCATTAAACTGCAATTTAGCATTGAAGGACTCTTGGATTTACCGACACTTAGATCAGATGTGCATAATTGAAGACAATTCGCTCTCATATTTCATTCAGTCAGAGGCACAGAGTAACCCGAAGATATACGAATGTAGGAACAGCAATGAAACATAAATATAATTAGTTTAATATTAATTCACTGCATTCTTATTGGTCTCTGGGGGTTAGAATTCATCTCATTCACATTCATCTGGTCCTTGTTATCATTTGTGTCTTTACTTTGTGCTTCTTTAGATTAAATCTCAAGGAATTTGGCAATTCTTCTTATGCAACTAAATTTCCACGATTGAAAATACATTAACTCCATTTCATTGTTAATGGGTTATTCATCTCTTGGGCATCTGCATATTTATTTACGATTTGGTGGAGGATTGAAAAAGATTTACATCTTTATTAAGTGGCACATGTCATTGGAATTTTCTTCTCATTCCAAACTGTATTTAAAATGATTAAAAGCCCTGGCGCTTCTGAGTAGTCAATGAATTTCCTGGTCTGAAACCTTCTCACTCACGTCTGTGACATTATGAGAGACAGTCGAAGGAGTTGAATGGCTGTTTGTCAACCATCTTCGATTAAGTGTAAGGAAGTCCAGAATGGCAGTAATGCGAGAAGTTCCTATTAAACAATCTGATGCCTTCTTCCCGCTAACTAAAACTAAGTTTCAAAACTTACTCCCTGTTACTTATGTCACGGTGAGACGTCCCAGAGTGCACCTGAGCCAAAAATGGATATAACAATGAAATGCATGCATTTTGAAGCGCCTGAACGATTCACCCGATCAGAAGTTGACAACAGTCATCTAAATAACCACTTAAACAGTCAAAGCCAGACATGAAACCTAGATTTTCAATTCTGCAAAGCCTGAGTGTAGAAATGTGGAACGTCCGAAGAGTTAATTGAGACGGGGCGGCTTGAGACTTTCCCCATTCAGCACCACTAAACTCTTCTAGGGCAATGTGATCCTTCTCGTCTGTCTAACTAGACTTACAATCCAACCAAGCTAAGAATATGCTGAATGCTGAGGATCTCTACACTTTACATTGTCTCGCTTTGATATACCTAATCCTAAGGATGCAATAATAACCCTATATTATAACATGATTTATCATCTGAAGTTGATTGAACACAGTGGAACATTGAACCAGTTGATTTCCAAAATTCCAACTTTATTTTCTAGATTTCAACTCAGTTTTATTAACTTTCACTGCAGTACATGTCCCGATCTCCTTGAAAACCCTTCGGAAATATTTAGTGGCAATATTTCTATAACTATTGAGTCACTACAAATAATTCACACTGAATCATAGGACAAGACTCATCGAAATTATTTCTATATTCGCAAAGCATGTCTTACTAGTTATTGTTACACTAAAGTAACTGGAGCTGTGCAATTCCATATCAACAATGAAACTGCACAGTCTGTTATTACTCATAGTCGGTTTGTTAGTTAAGAAAGCAGTTCATGTGACGGTTAATCGAGGCAGATTTGTGCACTTTCCATTTACTTGATTTCTGGATTTCATCTTTGACTTTTACACCTTTGGATGTAATTGTATTTCTTTAAATGCATCTTCAGAATATTCTAGTCTGTGTAGTATATCTTTCCCAAGTCCAACTTGTTACAATCCATGAAATCAAAAGGTCCAAATGGTGTATATCTATGTAAGTCAAAAGACCATGACATTAACTGCATTACCAACGGACTCCTCTGTCCATGATAAAAAAAATCCAGCCAACTTCAGTAACGAAGGAAGTTACCTCTGTACGTGCTAAAATAATGGACCAAATGGTTAGTGAGATAATTTTATTTATTTGTCGGCTGTTAACTTTCATTACTGAATGTCCCAATGTTTATTTGTTCTGATAACTAAAACCTAATAATTTAAGGAATGAAATATCCAACTAATTTGTTCCGTTAATTTCCATGAGAAAAGATGCAAGTTTAATATTTATTTGTGTTAGTTTGCACTCATCCACATCACCTTGAGTGAAATGTCTTGAAATATGAGATTTGTTGAAAAGTAGTCCAGTAGAGATGAACAAAGAAAGAAGGCAAAGTAGTAAAAGAACAGTTGGAGTCCTCTGCGATTGTTTTGGAGGGAAAGCCTCGACTGCCTATCCTTCCTCCCCTCCACTTCACTCTCATTTCTTTGTCCACTTTCATTGACACCTCGTGATTAAACTCTCACGTGCAAACTGCAAACTCCAATTTAGTATTGAAGGACCCCTGAATTTACCAACACATGGATCAGATGTGCATTACTGAATTCGCACACATACATCATACAGCCAGAGCCAATGAATATCCCAAAAGATGTGATGATGGGGACTGCAATGAAACTACATCCATTTCCTAGCCGTTCTTTCCGTTCCATGCTTTTATTTCCGATACAAACTTAACACTACCTAATTAGCTATTGTATGACTGGAATAGCTATTTGATCTGCTACTGAAATCAAAGCTAATAAACACATGATTTTATTGAGGAAGAGGATTTTAAAGACATCTTTACCATTTCTTGCTAGACCAGTTAGATAATCGATACTTGTGAGCTGTCTCTGGTTAACTCTATTGTTCATTAGGTGCTATAATCTCGGTACACATGTTTTATTATTGTGCCAAGTCAAACCTTATGGACAGTTGGATTAAATATTATGATTCAGATACAAAATATTTTCTCAGTGCTCCTTGAATTTTAGGAATGATACAAAAGAACTACAGGATTATTAACATTTATTTTCAGTTCGGGTGAGAGGCAGTGGAAGTAAGCAGTTTGATTTGGAGATCCATAAGGAATTTCTACTTCGTGTCACAAAAGTGGAGTAGGCAAGCACAGGAACCTACAAAACTCTGTTAATCTGTAAGGTATGGCAAGCCCTGGGGTTCTTGCATATAAGTCTCAAAATCAGCAGAGTGTACATAAAATGAAACACCTGAGATAGAGCAGGTGAGGTAACTCGCATTAGAAGTCCAAACAAATCCTTAACTGAGACACAAGCAAAGTGCGAGACATGTTATCATGCAGACTATCGAAATAGCTCTCCTGGTGCATTAATCCATGCAATCTTCTGACCTCCTCGACCACATATTCGTGGATGAATAACATGATAGTTTTACTGCGGAGTGAAGCCAGGAGGCAGGCAGAATGTGTTCCACGCAGCCAGAGTCAATGAAATCTCCGAGTAAATTCAAGCGGTAAGCTAGAATGACTAAGCAAGAACCACTTTCATTTATTTCACAGCTGAACTTGTGTGTCATTGCCACTCGTTCAGTGCACATCCTTTCATTCTCATCCATTCATTCCTTAAACTCTAAACTTCTGCATATGTTTCTAATGTCTTCAAAAGCAACTCTGTATGTTGTAGTTAATTATGCACTAGCCTTATGCTTGAAGTAGTTGGGGGATGTTTAGACAAGCAACATAGGAAAAATTAGTTATAACACTTAATATTAAAATACACATGTATTTATATGGACGGGCAGTATAAGATGATGATGAGCTTTCCTTCCTTCAAGAGAGTATTTGTCGTGTATTACAATTTATTAGTAGCGTATTGGTGTTTATTGATTCCAATGCACAGGGAACTTTTGACACTTTGTTACAAATAATTAGTTAGCAGTTGAATAACGAATAAAGATATTCGCTAGTCGGAATCTCAATAATAGTGTGCGATCAATTTTGCTATGATTAGCAGCGATCGCAGAAACATTGACGACTCTGGAGTTGGGGCATTTTTTCAAGGATGGAAGAATAGTCGCCGTGAGAGCAGAGTGAGACAAGTGGTTTGTTGCAAACTGAAGTTCGAATCCGTCAACAGTCACTGATCGCTCTGGAGGATTCGTCAGTCCTGCTTTATTTACGGGGATATCGAGATGTCCTTTGCTTTTGTTAAATCTCTCAGCAAACTCCTTCACAGATGAGAGACTTGTTAGATCAACTTTCTCAAAGGAGACTTGTGCATTTGGGCTGATGGACTTACTTCTTTCAATTGCTTCTTTCCCATTTGTCTCATTTCGTGCACCCATGATTACTGCACAACCAGCTTCAGCTAGGCCCAAAGACACTTCAAAACTGAGACCTCCATTACCTCCAGTGACCACTGCAGTCTTTCCTTGCAAGTTTGGAATGTCTTGCTTCAACTAACTGTTTCCTTGCTTAAACATTTCGCAGTACTTTCAACAAAGAGCAGTCAACTCTGAAAAATGTCAAACATAATTGCAATTTCCATTGAGTTTACAGGGTTTTCGGTCCCAAATTTTGCATTATATGGAAATAGTTACTTGAAGTATGACCAGTATGAAGTATGAAGTAGATTAGCATTTAGCACAACAATGAGAGCTGTTAAAGTTAAAATTCATAGTGAAACTCATGCTGATAGCAAACAAAGATGCTTTGTGAACATCAAAAATAGACCTTCACTTTCATTAACAAAAACAAATTAATTACACATCTGTTGCACTTTAGTTCATATCAATATAGTTGATGGCTATCGACGGTTAATGCTGTCAAAGGGTAACCTGGAAGTTTATCTTTAAAATAAGTTTCCATGGATTGCAGTTGTAATATTAGTACGCAACCTAATCAACAGAAGCACAAGTGATTAATATCCAGTGTTATATAGCAAATTGTTAAGTTGGTTGTGAATGAAGATGATATGTGGCCTTGTGAAGAGGACTCTGAGTTTCAGGTGCACCAGTGACCAGCATAAAGTTGCAACATGGTAATTCCCATTTTTGTAATATGTGGATTTACATCTTTGACAGAATGGAATAATCTTAATACTAATTGCATATTGGTATTGACTAATGAGATATTGCTGTGTGGAATCAATTACCTCTTGGAAGAATCAAAGTCAGCGAGTTAGTCAGCAGGAAAAACCCAAGGAAACTTGCATTTCTGACTTACACAATACACAACCATTAAGATCACTTGAGGTCCATCCCATTAATGAAGAGGTTGAAGATGAAGAACAGTTAAGGAAGAGCAGCCACTAATGGATAACATTATATTAACACATATTCTCCGATAGCCTCTGCTGTCATTAATTCAAGTCATAAGGGCTATAGAAGTGTATGCACATGTCAAGCTGAGTTTATGTTTAGTTTCTTAATTCCTAAGTGTTAAAGTTGAGACAAAGAAATAACTTTCATCATACTTAATCAAATGATCGTCCTTGCAAATTGCATTCGAGATTAAGAAATGGCGTTGTTGAATCTTCACAATTAAAATTGAAGAGTGACCAATAGTGCATGCATAAGTTACAAAACAAATTTCCGTTGTGCAATGCATTAGTTGTCCATTACTAAACACGGCATTGCGCATTGTAAAAATATCTCTGCCATTACTTCATCAGTAATGATAGTTTAATTAAAACTCAAATTAATTGCGTGGACTTGTGTGCACTTTTTACAAGATCTACCAGGAGACGTAAACCATAATTTGATTGTTATTTTTATCAAGCTACCAGCAACCTAATCAAATGGGAAAGCATTTCATTAAATAGAATCTTAATGTGAAGCTGCTGAGTAGAAAAAAGCTTTCCTCAAGATATTATATCAAGCATATACAAAATTCTCAACCAAGACTTCTACTACAAGAGATAAGGCCGGATATATTTGTACGCTAGACTTAATAAAATTAAAGGTCAAGTTGTTTTCAGTTACCTGTGAATCTTACGAAGTAACAGAGTATCACGAGATCTTAGATGAGTATCAAGATAAATAGACTAGTGTAAATAACACATTTCCTTTCTTATTTCCAGACGCTTCTTCTACTTCTACCTGTTCATGTAATACCCTTGTGGTATTTAAAATAAAGTATAGAGTCTGCCAAACACTTAATTAAGGTACACACCTTAATTTATTGCACATGTAATAAATCCTGACACATAAGACACTACCAAAGAACCAAGAGTCTGCCTATGGACTACGTCGTAGTTGAGATGCATTGTTCACCTGTTCAAATTAATTGCGGAATTAAAACATACATTTGGGTCTAACAATAAGACAACATTATAAACTCCACAACATGCCGCTATAGTGTTATGGGTTGATCTTTCACCTGATAATTGGAAGCAAAGAACAAGAATATTCAGACTTCTGAGGTACGGGTGACCACTGTTGCGTGAAGAACTTCTAAGTTCCAATAATACAAACCTTGAGAAACGCAGCTGTAACGAATTAATACGGACAGTTGATCCATTTCAGGTGTTCTGTTTGTGGGTTGAATGCATTTCGTCGTGTATAAAAGGCTCGATGTTAAAGTCATCTGGTGTCAGTAAGAATTGTTCTGTTGTATTCTCAACTGCTCTTAATATTCGTTGATAGCCAAAAACATTAAAGTCTTTGTTACCACCCCGAGTTTCATCCCTCATTGTAATTCAAGTTCAACTTTTAGTTACATTATTATTTATTCTAACTTTGCGCAAGAATAATGGATCCCGTGAACAGAAACCGAGAAGATATTCTGAGAGTAAGAAGCGCTTCTCTTTCAGGAAAGGAATTGTACAGCGTCATCGACATCGACGCATTTGAAGCTTCAGTTTGGACAAAGAAGTTCCCAGAATTAGCTGACCGGCCCGTGTTGCTTAGGAATCGCCAAAGGGTCCCAATTGCAGTGAACTACTTGGCGAAAGCCTTTAAAGTGAACAGGAAGGACAATGATAAAACTGGAAAAGCCAAGTGTCCCTCACTTACCATCTTCGACATTCCCAAGTTTAATGGAAAATCTGATCAATGTTATCCTTGCGAACAGAGCTACGAAATTCAGGAGTGCCTGAGGTCCTTTGTAAGCGAGAAGTACCCGGGTATTACAGTGACAACGATGTCAAAAGATGAGTTCTACCTGGAAATGAGCGGGGTCGTTGATAAATTGTTAGCAGATTCACCTGAGACTCAATTGGACTTCTCTCCACACAAGAAGACAAAATTAATTGGAAACTGGGAATCGTCTTTGAACCGAAATAGACTTGCGTTGGCTGGAATGATCACAGCGGACATTCAACAAACAATTAAGTGTGTAACGGAATACGTAGCTTCGGCTGGAGTTTCAGCGTCGTGCATCGTAGCGAAAATAGCTTGTGGAAATGATAAGCCTGATGGGCTTACAATAGTCACTGATGACGGTGTGGAGCTGCTGTATTGGCAAACAGATTTGTGAGATGCTCCAGGACTTAAGCGTAAGCATGGAAACCTAATTGTTGAGGGATGGAGGAAGCCTGACGGGTCTGAACTGAAGACATTGCTGGACGTGCAAAGGTACGTGTCCATTCGGGAAGTGCAAGAGCAGTTGAAACTAAATCAGTTCCAAACAACTCAGCTGCTGGAAGTTTCCACAGGAATCGATTCAAAAGTGTTAGTGGACAAGCGTAAAGGTTCACTAAGCAGTTCATACAATATTCTTCCGGGGCATATTTCCAACGAGGACGTGTATATTCGCCAGTACATACTGAATTGCTGTGAAGAGATTATGCTGAGAGTTAATTGGGAGAGGAAGCTGTTTAATCGATTGCCAAAGACCGTGAAGTTGCAGCTGAAATACTGTGAAGAAGTTGAAGATTCTGAAGAATCTGATGAGGAAGAAGAAGAAAATTCTGAAGAATCTGATGAGGAAGAAGAAGAAAATTCTAAAGAATCTGATGAGGAAGAAGAAGAAGATTCTGAAGAAAAAGAAGAATCTGACGAGGAAGAAGACGAAGATTCGGAAAAAGTAGACAAAAACGGAGTAACAAAACCTAAAAAATCGACAGACTCGACTTCCATTGAATTTCCAGATAAATTCGTATCCGCGGCTGAAGTAGAAAACCTTATTTGGAAAACTGTGAGTGCGAAATGGGCCACCAACAATAAGGTTATGAAATATCAGTCAATTTCACAAGTGTTTTTATTTGCTAATTACTAACTACTTTTGTTTGCAATGGAAAAGTTTAATTTTAAATTCAACTCAACTTTTAACTCCGTTCTTTAGTCATCTTTTAATTTCTACCAATCCTATTCGTGTACTGTGTAAGTTTTTTATTGGAATTTATTTTGGTATTTTGTTCTTTATTGAAAAGTTTTAAATTCAAAAAGTAGAAAATCCAATCAGTCTCATTATTGGTTTTCCAGCTAATCATTAGCAATAATGGGATTAAGGTAATGTGTATGCAAAATCAATGTACACAGTTTAATACGTAACATGAAATAAAGACCAATATCTCATTGGAACCAAATTATTGTGTGTGCATATACAACTTACATTAGAAATGCATAAAGTGATCAAAGCAGTGTTAACTGTGAAAGTAAAAAGAAAAATTTTGTGATATTCAGCATTTCCTCATAAGGCAGCTGTTTTCTTGTTAAGATTTTTGTTTGCATGAAACATTGCAAATACAGCTCTCATAGTAAGTGGACTTTAGTGGACACATCATGTGGTTGGTCTAAGTCTAACAAGTATTACAAAGCTATCTTGACTATGCTGCATTCCCTCATATTTCATGGGACATGGTGACTGAGTCTTCTAATACCAAGACTATTTTATTAAATAGGAGAATAAAAAGACCATAAGGATTTGCTTTTTGGGTTTCTTGGTCGAAATATTGGAAGAAACTGATCTTGATTACGTTAGAATTATTTCAATTGCATTGTAATAACTTCATGATTCACAATTGCTGTACAATAAATTAAGCATGACTTCCATTAACTTTCAAGGTGGTGATAAATGGATGAGCTCCTTGGAGCATCCACAGTTAATTGCGATCCATCGGCTTTGGTATTATTGAAGGGAGAAAAACATAATAGAAAGCACATTTCACATTTATTGTACAGGTAATATAGTTCACAGATTGGTGTTTGCATCCGGAATGTAATGTTTATAAACCCTTTGGCAAAATGAATGAAGGGGAAATCCAACCACATTGTAGTAGTCCCCATCGATGGAAGAGATTAAGGAGCCTCCTAAGCCTTGGATTCCATACGCTCCGGCTTTGTCTCTAAATTCAGGATTTAATTAATGATTAAGTATTTACTGATTGCTCTCTGTGCAACATACAAGTGGTTATCTTACAAAGGTTCTTGAGTTTTTATGTATGCTGAAATGATATCCTCGTTCAACTGGGCCACATTGACTTTGGTAACTTCACAAAACTTTTCTAACTGTTGCGGGTCATTGGGTCCACCGTTTTGCCATAGCAGAGCTACTCCAGTTAAAACTTCGTGTGTATTTCCACTCAACCTGTGATAGTTTAAACAGAGAAGAATAATTTAACAAATAAAAATACAAATGCTTAAATATGTGGCATCTGTTATATTACTCTTGTAGCATTGTCCTTGCATTCAGGCCAGTCTTGGGCTTCCCGTAAACTTTGCCAGAGAAAGAGACAATCGTATCTGCAGCGACAATGAGTTCAAACGACGTCCCTGCCTTCTGTTGACGCTCGGTAACTTCCAGTGCCTTCTGAGTTGCAGTTTCTATCACAAACTCTTTTAAGGACGGGAATTCTGAGGGTTCCAAGTTCTCTTCAAATGTTGAAGGAATAACGTCGATTTTAAGTCCCTGCAATTTAATGAATTATGAATTGCTTTTGAATTCTGATGGCATCGCAGACCAATCTTAACGTCCATTTAAGTGAACTCTCATTCCAAGACAAAGGTAAACATATTCGGATTCAAATTCTTACCAAACTCTCGAGTATGTCTTTTCTTCTAGGCGACCCACTTGCCAAAATAATCCTTTTGCTCGCCAAAGTCTCCACCAAAGGCAAAATCATTTTCCCAAATATTCTGCGCTTCCCTTAATGACTTTCCGTACTTCCGTTTCACTTTCCTTATTAAGGGACGATATGTGTGTAAGGTTAATTTAGATGTACTCCAGTATTTTTAAACGGAAGGAGAATGTTAATAAAGTAAATACAGCTGGTGTGGATCCCGGTGATGTGTATTTGTTCCGGAGGGAAATTCCTCGTGTCTCTTGCCTTCCTCACATCCACTTTACGCCTTGGGCATGCTCAGCATATCCAAAAGTGTTTGTTGGGCATGGTGGGTATCAAAAACGTGCACCTAGTCCATATAATCTTGCATTGTCCCTTCTCCTCGATGTGATTCTCGTGATTTATAAACCCAAATATTACTGTAGGAGTTAAGGCAACTTGCAATACACACGTGGCTATGTGAATTAAAGGACAAACTTAGCGCACCCATTAATGATAAGCCACAGATTTATAAAACCAGTGTGAATCAAGAGTATACTGATATATAGCTATTATCGTAGTCGTTAACCAACAAAACACATCATCTTTAATTGCTATTACTCTGGATCTACATGCATTTCCTTTTACAAATACTACAACAGCTGAACTTGTGTATTAGCAGGTGTTTTTAATACCAGAGGAATGTCAAACCAACACGTCCAACTGAATCGTAAAATGTGTTTAATAGCATGTTAAATTGAAGTTCATAGCATGACTGTAATTATTTCTATTTAGCACTCGTTATCCATTGTATTGGATGTAAAATAACCATATCACTCATGACCCGTGGAGCTGGGACTATATTGAGAGATCTAGTTAACACGCATCCCTCATTGAATTGGCACTCATTAAATCTGATCAAGTGAATATGGTTATTACATACAAATATTTGTATTAGTGAATTCTAATGAGTTTTAAAGAAGTTTGCTTTTTTGCTTGTGAATCGTTTAATTAAACTGATGGTGATGCAGAATATTGAATGATGAAAATACAGGTGTATAATTTAATGAGAACGATTTTATTTACAAATTAGTGGAGGTACTTTGTTAGTGAAATCATTAAATCTTGGACATTCATGCAAAACGACGAAAACGACGCTTAACAGAGGAGAAAATTACTGAAAAGATCACTAATTTCTATTCTGTATTATCGCGTATTCTTGCACAAAGCGGGTTCATTCCTGTTGGCATACATGTTGCATCCGAGTCTACAAGACGGAATTTACAGCAATAAATGCGAGTGCTACACTTACAAGTATATGAGATCAAATGACAGTTGTTTGACTAACTAAGTGAATATTTAGAGTGTAGAAGTTTCTGTGTAATGTATCCTTAATAACAGAGTTAACTTAATTGAGTAATATTCATCTAGTTAGTACTGAGAATATCTTAATCTACTTTCTTAAACACTCGTGTAGCTACAACTCCTTTAGCTTTGAAAGTACAAAGCAGCTGTCCATTAGCCTGGAATCCTGTGGTCATTTCAGCCGTGTCTCCTTGATATTCTTGCTTGTGAGTTAGTGTGTTTCCACTGATGGTAATTGTAGCCTAAAAGTATTTGTCTATTGATCAACACATCCCATAATTCAATATTAAACTACACCACACACTTACATTAACTTTTCTTCCATCAGCAGTCTCCTCAACAAACGGTTCACCCAGAGTAAACGTATTTTCAAAGTTTTTGAAGGAATACAAAGTACGTTGAGTCCACTGGTTGTTTCCATGATCGATGAACTCCAATGATGGATTCACCATGTTAGCTATGGTGCGATTTATAATGCTCACGTCTGAAGGGAATAATCAATAAGATGTGGTCATGTTAATGTATTATTAAATAAGATTCTTAAGGTCAATTGCACGTACCAACAGCTTCAAGGAAATCGTCGTACTTATCAGTAGAAACAAAGTCATACTTTCCAGGAATAACAACAGCCATTTTCGAAACTTTACACAGGTTTTTGACTGAAGGAAAAGCCGACCTACTGTGTAACGAGGTTTATTCGTGACTGCGAACCCCAGTCAATTTATTGATCATTTCTTGTGTATTTGATTGTAGACCTTGGCAGTTCTTTAAGGATAATCAATATATCCAGTTTTACACTGAAATCGATTCCAATTCCCAGGTAAGTGAGTGACATGATGATTATTTACTAAAATAGACTTCGTGCGCAGAAAGTTCATTCATAATGTGATGCATAATTTATTAGTGATGTGCGAACCTTGTAGAGCTTTATTTATTTAGGTTAATAGTTCTGTAGCTTTCTCTCAGCTAATATCTGCTTTGAACTATTCTTGTGCTGGATAGAGTAATGGAATGTCTGCATATTTAATGTGGATTGGTAATTCATAATGCAGAAATGTTGCATGAATGATGACTAAAGGCAGGGACACTCAACGGATAATTGTTTCTAGTGATGTACGTCTCTCGTTTGTTGCCAAATGGAACTGGAGTTTAATTGCGTGTTCGTAATTGTGTGTCTATTCACTATTAAGTAGCCAATCATGTGTTCCTTAATGCTGCTCTTCTACAAAGTCTGTAGAATTAACTGGATAAGGATTTTGTAAACTTTGTAAGGTCATTGATGCTTCAAATTGTATTCATAGTGGCAGTCAAGGCAATATTAACTTGCACATGAAAACAACTGTCAGTACTGGATAGAGTGTATTAGTTGTAGTTTCTTTATTTCTGAGATATTAAATAGAAAAATGCATAATTATGGCCAACTGTAAATAGTAAAAGGAACGGTATGTTATTTTAATATTCCAATAACTCACAATATAGACGAGTTTAAGCATTGATATTCTTTACATTAATATAGTTCAGTTAAATGTTAATTATTTGAGCTTAACAGCAGTTATTGTTACAGGAATAAATTAACCAACTCAATTTCAGACGATAAATATCATCAACTCAATTGCAACAGTAAATTAAACTCACTTATTAATTCGGGAATTGCATACAAGTTGTCAAGACTTAGGGATGTAATTTCTGTACATCTACTTAATCAATTGCACTTCAGTTTACACAGACTTAATGGTAGCTTTTTCCACGAACATGATATGCTAAATGTTTTCAAACATCTAAATACTTGAAGTATCAAACGTGCTTTGTTCTGAATTATTAACTCTGCTGCCTGTTTCTGATGTCACAAAAAGAGTCAAGCCATTTGACTGACTTGTTGGTCCCAAAAGTGACGCCGTGTTTCGAAGGAAATAGCTGACAATACAACAATCGTCCACAATGTTACATTAACATCCAGGTTCTTGATTTGCATTGTGTATTTGTCCAAGAACCGTTTGCATCTATTTGAAGCCAGATATTTCATGTTCTTTGCACACTTCAATCTAAATGCTGTGAACGGAAGGTCGGCCACTTCATCTAGAAACTGCTGTAAATTATCTTCATTCAACTCAACCCATGTAGTGCTTAAGGCCAGTTCCAACTGCGGTAGCTTGTCCACCGCAGATTTAAGTGCTCTACAAGTTAGTCGGAGGTTAAGAAGCTCCGCTTTTCCGTGGATGTGCGGCAGAATTTTCTCAAGTACCTGAAAAGTTTGTGCAATTGTTAACAATTGGTAGGTACTAAGCAGGGTATCTTAAAGTATTATACTATGATCTTACGTCCAGATGTAAAAGTATTGACCCTGAATTAACCAATCCATGCAGATTTGTGTACAGGGTCTGCGAACACGTTGCTTCTTCATTCATACTGGTTTCTGCTAAGTCTTTGGAACTCATCTTTGATTCCACTTAACTTATTTTATAATGGATATATTAATAGGTTGAATCAAAACTAATTTTAGACGTTTGAATCTCTTGTTAAAATATTAAGAAGAAACTTGATACACGTAGGCAAATGTATACGGAGTAAAAACGGAATTGTTATTTATAATTTAACAATTTATGTTTACTGAGTGCCACTTAACACTAGACCATGGAACGGATGACTTGTAAAAAGATAACTGAAAGGCATTCGAGTATGTACCTCCAGTAATAATTGTACTAAACAACTGATTTTGTCATGACTTGTGTTTACGAGAAATTTCATAGATAACGAGTAAAGGTACTTTCACTTTCTACAAAAGCTAAGAATAGTTTAAACTCTGCTTTAATAATAACAGCTTGCTTACTCAGCACTTATTACAAACTTATGTTAATGGAAGGTCAATCATTTCATCAAGAAACCGTTGCATATTGGTTCCAGTCAACTAATCCACTATTGCTTAAGGACCTCCTGCGGCAGCTTGTCCACAGCAGACGTTAGTGTCTGAAAGGTTTGACTCAGGCTAACCATCTTTGTCTTGAAGGTGTGGAAGAGTTTTCTCAAGTACCTGACACATTAGAGAATCTTAATTGGTATTATGTTATTATAATAGGTTTCTAAAGTATATATTGTCTTACTTTTGGGTGTGGAAGTACAGATTCAGAATCAACCAATTCGTGCAGACTTTTACACACACTCTGTGAAAACACGATGATTTATTCTTCATATTATTTGCTTTTTCAAGTTCCTTTGTACTCATTTATCTTTTTAAACGCCTTGTTAGATATCTCGATTAATTATGTTTTACACATTTAAGTATTTTTCTTGAGTTTTAGAGGTTCACAAATGTATTATTAAAATGTCAAGTAGAAACAAAGAAGACAGCAACAAATATAGATTGAGTAAAAAATAATTATTACTATTTATTAATGATCAATTTAGGCGTACAGATTGTCGCTTTATACTGAAACCAACACGCCATGCCCTAAACGTCCTGCCTCGTAAATCTATAACATAATCTTACATTTAATTTCAATGAGAATGACCAGACCATTCAATAAAATAAACGACGCATTCTAATTCACTCAAAAAGTAGACGCACATGAGACTTTAGGTCAAACATAAATACACACATTGATTTAAGGAATGCAACACAATTAATACAATTTGCGTTTCGTTGTCCTATGCACCGACTTCATATGCTTATACGCCGAAGCATCATTAGACAGTTTAAGTCCGCATATACTACAAGGGAAGTTCGGAGGGACGTGGCTTAAGAAATGGCGTGTCATGGAGTATTTACTTTTAACCTTCAATCCGCAATCCACACATGTCATATTGTGAAAGCACTTGCGTAGCTGAGACAGGTAAACTCTGTAGTATTGTAGAAAGTACCGGGGAACTTTTGGAGGCTTTGACTTTACTTGACCCGAGTTCATACTTGGCCCCGCTGCCAATTCTTCTGAAACCAAAACAATTAACATTCAGGTATGAAGGTATCAAAGGATTTATGCGAATTAACTAATTAACATTATTACCACTGCCGCTTTGTTCATCTTCTTCGTCTACTTCATCATCTTCATAAGGAAAGTCTTGTGTATTGTAATCAACGTCTTCTAGTTTCACATCAACTAATTCAACCTCGTCAAATGCCAAAGGGTCTTCTCCAATATTTCCTAAGGAATCATCTCCTTCATTCATATCTGCCCCCGTGTCCTGTTCTAAAGTATCCATTTGTCCCGTATTGTATGAGTTAAGTCCATCATTGTCATCAATAAATCCCACTGACGAGGTTTCCACATCATAACGAGTCGGTTTGGCTATTTCGGGTACTTCACAAGTCTTAACGGCAGACGTAGATGTTCCAGCTGAGTTTTGCTTCTTGTGAAGAGACTGTCGTGTCTTTAAATGAAGTGTATTAAGTGTTTGTCCTGTTCCAGGTGTCCCTGTAGGGTTATCGTTGTTAGAAGCACAGGGAATCGTCCTGTTGGAATTTATAGTCTTTGAAATGGGAATTTCCTGTGTTTCTGGTCCTCCAGCCTGGAAATAAACCGATTAATTTGTGTTCACAGGTAAAAATACGAGTTGGATTTGTCTACCTGCCTCAGACATTACGAGACCTTCAATCTTTAAGGCCTTCCCGGCTTGCAAGACTCCTTGAAGCTCCTGATCCGAGTGAACCCTCACCTCTCCGTTGTACATGAAATGAACGAGATTCTCCAAATCTTTGAACTTTATATTAGCCAGAATCACAAGAGTGTTTCCTGATTTGTTCGGAATGATGTTTGTCTGTTGAAATACATTCTACGTGAATATTTAAATCCAAACTAGCCTTTGATTTGGGTACTCACCCTGAACAACTTGTTAAAGTACGGACTGCACAAGGATAAGAGCCACTTGTGACACGAAACGACCTTCTCCTCTGCCGACAATGTGACGTCAGCGTCATCCAAACCCCGTTCGAGATACAAAGACTTAAGTCCATTCATAAGATGAGATTCAAAGTTACGCCTCTTGAGGAAAAAACGATCTGATTCCTCCATTTCCTTAATCTTCTTTAACTCACTTCCTACAATCTAAAGATATACTTACGGTGTTAAGGATATAATTGCACCCCTACTGAACACTTTAAAGAGTACCTTAAGCACAACAAGCAATAACAAAGTTCACATGGGATATTTTTCCACTGTTTACTTTTTAGAAACTCGGGTTAGAATTCCCGGTACTACAGGCGAGTCTTTGTTCCTCACGCGTTACTTTTCGCTTAACTTGTTCATACATATACACTGACCGAAATGACATTACACATTAAAAGGTTAAAAGGCATATTTAGGTGGGACTGTATTAGTTGGTACGATTGGAAAAAACTTCCATAATAGCAAAATTCCCTAAACTCACAAGGCATATCATAATTCAGGTTTAAAAGGTTAAGAATTCACATTTATTTTAGTCAGGTACGGAAGTACAGAGTATCTCTACTAGAAATCCGGTGCTTCGAAACGACTCCTTTCACTTTCTATTAATACTTAAGAATAGTTTCTGCTCACTTCTGCTATAATAATAACATCTTGCTTGTTCACTGTTTTATGATAGTGTCTGTTTCTTTCCTTCAATTTATTTGCTGACACTATTTAAATTTAAAAAAGTCAAGTGGGAAATGTATTGCAACTGGGAAGTTATTACTTCACAATGGTTTTATTCCATATTTATTCAACGGTAAAAAAGTGAATTTTGAAATGAACATTTACAGATTCATTATGAAAAGTTCAAAGTTATCTTTGGCAGTTTTTTTTTGGAAATGATCTCCATTCCACGCCGAGTGCGTTCCTCTGCTCGTCTTCGGCCATCCTTAGTTCCTACACTTACACTTCTGATTCATCGAAGTCTATGTTACGTTCTTTTACTAATATTAATAATAATCAGACCTACAACGAAGAAGTACATAGAACACTTCAGTAGAGAAATCGTTTTGATGTTTAGTAACTTAAACAATAGAATTTGATGATGGAATTCTGTCTTGTCTTTCGCAACATCAGCACACAATTAATACACATACGACAATATGCAAGGCATTACTACTGTGTACATTTCCAGTAGTCACTTTCTATTTTTAAAATATACCGATTGCACTTTCTCAAACAATTGAATTAAGTTTGACAGCATTATTGGTTATATTCATGTCGTGTTATTCATTAATATTCACTTGCTCATTCTGAAATTAATATCTTTTAATCCGTAACTACTCCAAGAGATTTCATAGAATAAATACAAATTGGTTCGTGGAATAATTAACATTCCTTCTACAATTTATGTTTCGTTAATCCATGTTTAGATTTCATATGACTATACTCCACACTATCATTAGACATCTTAAGTCCACAAACACGACAAGGGTAGTTCGGAGGGACGTGTGTTACGAAATGCCGTGCCATGTGGTATTTCTTGGCAAACTTGAAGCCGCAATCCATACATGTCATATTTTCGAAGCACGCCATTAGCTTGGACATATGAGGTCCATAGTACTTTTCAAAGTACCACGGAACTCCTGTAATCTTCGAGGTAACACCGCCTGGTTCTGTCAACGACCCCACTGCAATTTCTTCTGAAGGAATGTCATAGGTTTATGTATCAAGGTATTACTAATTAATTAATTGAAATTATTACCACTGCCGCTTTGTTCCTCGTCTAGCTCATCGTCTTCGTAAGTAAAGTCTTGTGTTTTCTGGTAATCAACGTTTTCTAGTTTCACTTCAATTGGTTCAATGGGACACAATCCCTCGTCCAGTGTCGAAGGGTCCACTCCAACATTTTGTGACAATGAGAGATCATCCTCCTCAGTCCTCACTTCCTCTAGTTTCAAAGGTATTTGTCCTGTATTGTATGAGTTAAGTTCATCGTGGTCTTTGCTAATTCCTACAAGACTGGTTTCCACGTCATACCGAGTCCTTTTTGCCACTGAGGGTATTTCAACTGAGGACTTGTTGCCATGAATTGCCCGTCGGAAACTTTGTCGCAGACTCAATGAAGGTTTCTTTCCCGTAATTGACCGTCCTTTTTTAAAATATTGAGTATTTAAGGTTGGTCCGTGTTGATCTGTAGGGATTTCATTAGAAGAACTTAAGGATGTAGTGGATGTCATTTTATTCGAATTCGAAGAATATGTGGCGTTGCAGGATTGAGTGTCTTGGATTCCTGACACTCTTATCTACAAGGAAAACAATTGTATGAAGTTGTACACGGAAATACAGTACAAGTTACATTTCTCAATCTCAACTACCTCCGGCTTTGCGAGTCCTTCAATCTTTAACAATACTCCGGCCTGCAGGACCCCCTGGACTTCTTCGTCCGTCTTCACCTTCACTTCTCCATTGTACACGAAGTAAATGAGATTTTCCAAATCCCGGAACTTTAAGTTAGTCAGGATTACAACAGTATTTCCTGCTTTATTAGCGATGTGGTTTGTCTGCTGAAATTAAGGACAACATGTGGATTTAAAATCAAATGTTAATTTATTTCCGGTTGAAACTCACCCGAAACAACTTGTTAAAGTAAGGACTGCATAAGGACAAGAGCCACTTGTGACATTGAATGTACTTCTCTTCAGCGGATAATGTTACGTCAGTGTCACCCAAATCTCTCTCTAGGAACAAAGTCTTTATTCCATTCATTAAATGAGATTCAAAGTTACGCCTTTTCAGGCAAAAATGATCTTCGTCTGTTTCCTTCATTCTTAACGCTTTCACGGGTGTTTAATTCACTACGTGTAACCCAAACGGACTCCTTTAATGTTTAGGAATGAATAATTAACACATAACCTTCTTATTTTCAAGTAAAGTAAGCAATATCAAATTTTAAGTTAACCCTTTCTCATTGTTTACTTTTGCGGAACTCAAATACATTATTGAGTTCCCGCAAACAGTTGGCTACTCTTTGTTCCTCGTGCGTCTACTTTTTTCTACCCTTCTCTTATTTGCATTCATGAAGGATCATTGACTTCTTACAATTTGCTTCAAGAGTATAATTACACTGAAGTAGTGAATTTTTAGAACAAGATGTGTATAACAAACAGAATATAAATAATTATCTGTTGAGTCTGCATTAAAGTACATCTGTGACACGTACAAATTATAATTCCTTGCTAACTAATTGTAAGAAACAAATAAGTAAGTATCCTGAGGCCTCGAGGATACAGACAGTTTATTTATCAGCCGTTTATAGCATAAAAATATGCATTACTCCTGCTGGTTCATTTACGATTTGGTAAACGAAAAACACTTTTACAGGAGTGCAGGCAGGTGTGAGTTTATCAACATTTTCCCATGACCAGAGTTAAGGAATTTCCAGATCAACTTTAATGATGTGACCATAAATTCAGCATTTGATAAGAAAATAGTTTTACTCACGCAAATTTCATAAACAATTCATACTTTAATCATTCCTATCTAAAAGTTTATATTATGCTTGCAGCATATTTGTGTCAATATTGTTAGAAGTAAGGTATTTTTGTTTAGTCGGAGCATTTATTTTTATTTGTTTTTCAATCTACATCTGTGAAGTATTTGTTAGATTTATTGTTTTGATTGTTACGTTCGCATTGAGATCATACAAATGACAGAATAATTTTGAATGAAATACACTCGAAGCAACTCGTATGGTCATTATAGTATTTAATATCTGTATATTTAAGTCGCAAGTGTCTTCGTCGGATGCATTTTGATTGTTATTATTTTACATTGTTGAGCAACTCCTTCGGGTTTAATAACAAGCGCAATTTTACGACCAAAATGATCCACTATTGCTCGTAAAGATAGCAGCGTTTATGTGCAAATCAAGTTCAAGAACCGGTATTGTGGGAACCGAAAAAGTTTCTTAATTATCACACACTCAGTTCCTATACAGAAACATTTTACATTTCCCTAGCTAGCTAGAGTGATCCGAAGTCAGAAGTAAACTTAGAGATCGTAGAACATTATTATTTTCATTCAAGTAAAACCATTTGTGTTTAGTGTAAAGGATTTTAAGGTATTGGTGGTGGACATTCATCAAGTTTAGCCAAAATGGAAGAAATCTATTCAAATCATAGTAACGGTATGTTTCTCATTAATAACTTTAAATATTTAACAAAGCTTTTAACCTTTAATCCTTCAATTAGTTGGAACTAAGAAGACGGATTTATTGGAATATGTTCCGGTTTTTGGTACCGTAAAAGTGGGTGTGGAGGCGGTCCAAGCGTTCAGGAATGGAAACTGGAGCAAAGGATTGGCCAAGACTTTATTTTTTGGCGTCTTAGTTATTGGTGACCTGTGCTTGTATGTGTTTAAAAGTGTTTATAAGTTTAAATCTCTTTTTGTTTAACTGAAATATATATCATTTCGTATGGTTTACAGGATTGTAGGTGTCACGGTAATTTTAATCAAGGCAGCAATAAAAGAAGTGCCACTTGTGATTCGAAAAACTGGACCTATGTTAGCGAAAGGATTATATGGTTTGGGATTTGTTGGTCGAATTATAGGAAGCAATTAATTATAATCTATACAAATTATAGCAATTGTAATTGCACAAAAATTTTAAATGATTTGACAAATAAAGTTGTGTAGTTATTAAATGAACTCATGATGAATCATTATTGTAGTTGCTATAAAAGGAGACGAATGCCTCAGAAATGTAA
>JAQGAB010000873.1:0-21045 GCA_034696565.1 Isotomurus graminis | reverse complement strand
AAGAAATCATTACTATTCATTGAGTCTCCTGAAACATCGACCAAGAAACACTCAGGCTTTTATTTCCTCCTCCAAAAAGTATATTTTGTAAGAAACAAGCTCAAGATTCAATTGAGACACATACGAAAGAATCACTTCACATACTAAATAAGATGTGCTTTGTGCTACTGAAAATAGGAGCATTTTACAAACTTTTCGAATGTGTACCTAGATGAAAGTAGCTTCCTCTAAAGAAAGTCATGTACCTAAAGTTTCCCTCCCAGAGAAGATCACATAGGTCGAAGTAAAAATCAAAGAAAGAATTCAGCCGTCGTGAACTCGCTCACCGTGTTCTGATTTGATTACAAGTTTTGATTTCATTGGAGTTGAAACGAGGCCTGGATAATTGAAATACAAAACATGACATAAAAGAGAATCATCAAAGTTGCTAAAAGGACCTAATAAACTTTGTTCCATCTTCCATCACAAATGTACCATGTTACAATAAACATTAAATTAGATAGAGAACCAAACCGTACTGCTCGAGGAGAATACCACCACCACCCACCCACCTTTGTCATTCCTATTTGGAACAAAACCTTGTAAAAATACTTATGAACAGGACACACGATGAGATACAACACGCTAGGCTAAAACTAGCAATGATCGTTTCAACTTATACCCTGTGTGTAGGACTGTAGGGCAAAACGATAGAGAAAAAGGGTATGGACAAAGTTTCGCAATTTATTTTAGACTTTACACGGAAAATTTAAAGGTGGTGGAGATTCCAGCAGAACTGAAGTTTCTGAAAAGAGAAACATTCTATCCGATCAGCTTGTGTAACTCCTTGCTCTCCATACTCTGCAAATACCAAGTTTATCCTGGTCGATACACAATGTTCTACCTGTCTCTCCATCCTATATAACATGATGATGACGACGCTAAGGCCTTCGGGAATGCCTGGTCCTTTCAAAGATAAAAGTTCACCGTACCAAAACACCCACCGTAGTTTTAGTTTAATAGAACCCGAGTTACTATTTACCAAAAGTCTTCTATACATCGCTATACACACACACAGTCAACTCTGACTACTAAACTTCGATCAATGTCAATATAGGAAATACCCTTGAAGATTGTTTAGCAGTAAAAAGACTCTACACACAGTTTCAATTCTCTCTCATCCACTCTCAAAGTATTCGTACGTTGCAAAAGTATTCTATGTTTTACTTTAATCTTCTAAAAGCAGTATGAAACAGACAAGTAATGTCAAAATCACTCATTCATTTAAATATGATGGGAGATAGCCGAAGGAAATATCGATTCCCAGATACTCCAATGATCTTTTACATTAGTTAATAAAATTCTTGGAAAACTGCTCCTCTCTGCAAATTCTGGTGCTTCAGCAAGAGAACATAATTCTACTTTACAGACACGTATGGACGACAGGACGAGGATCCGATGCATATTCTCCCAGTTGTATAAAATTGTACGCCGTTATGTCGCCTCCACATAAATTCTGAACATATATACAGTTTCTGGGAGTGTCCTCGCAATAAGAGCTTTACTCAGCCATTCTTAATCCTTCAATTAAGGGGCAGCTATTAAGTGCTTAAGTTTCCGACCCTAATTTAATTCCCACCCGATGCTTCCTCATGCACGATACTTAAATGTAACTGAGTTCCACTTCACTACCTAATTTGGTACATTTATGTTGTCTCCCGATTGCCTTCACGAACCCTCTGCCAATCATCTATGCATTCCCGTGCCTTGTGGTGTGTGTGTAAGCTTAAATAACTTCATTATTTCCTGTTTCACAATATCACAATACATACAAAAGCCTGCTACACACACAAACCATTCCTGAAATTCTTGAACCATATCTCTACTACTACAGTTGTCGAATTCAATTCACGCACAACGACAATACCTTTGCATAAATTACATGTGTGTTCCCAATAAATTCCCCACTTCATAATACAAAATCATGTAAGTCTAGAAGGGGTTTGTAAACCTTGTAAACTTCAAGTTTATCATTGTGAATAAATAAACACGCAGGCTGGAAGGAAAAGAATGTGCCAAGTTTAAAATATGAGAGAAAGCAAGGAACAAGGGAACTCCACTTGAGAAAGAAATGTTATGCTGATACACCTGATTTATTCACTCTTTTTCAAATGCACGCGATGTTCTACTTGGACACAACTGGAGGCTCTTAACTTGACTCAAGACAAGTGTCATACATGCACAAGAGCTCTACTTCAAAAGTGAATTGCATTACAAACTTTGCAGCACAATGGGATCTCTGTATATGATTCCAAGCCTACACTATTCACTATGCCATGTAAAAGTGGGTTATTTATGAGTCTAGGTTAGACTGTGAGGTGTTGACTCAGGAATTCTCTCATAATTCTTCACTTTCTCCTTGTAGCCCAACGCAACCCAAAAGCCTCGTGTCTTTTCTTTTTCTTACTGAATTATCTTACACACACTCCACCCTTGCCACTTAAAACCCTCCATGCATTAACTCTTCCCCTTTAATATAACTATATAGCCATATATCCAAAGATGTTTACTTAAAGTAACACAAGTACGTGTATCTATTAAACTTTATTATTAAAATTAATACAATGTTCTTTCTTGTGTTCCTTTTCTTCACATAAATACCACATGCATAATTCAATACAGACGCATGTGCGAATTCTCAGAACAAAGTGTCATTTGCAAACTATTTCCTTGTTTCCCGAAAAGAATCCGCAGCTTGTGTTTCAATGTGCATCAAATGCAGAAATGCATACATATTTCGCGTAGTTTACACAACTTATTAGTTCATGGTCATACAATGAACAGTAACGGAATTATTACGCGTGTTAGCTTAAGCATACACGATTCCCTAGCAGAATGAGACAAAAGCAGCGTGTTCATAGTGACTATGTAAATGGGGGAGAAGTAGTGGATGAATAATTCTTTTACTTTCTCCTCAACAACTCTCTACGGATTGAGAGGAAGAATTCTCGACAACCCTAAAAAGTATTTTATTATAACAACCCTTTTATATTCCATCATTCCAAGTAGTCGACTTTCTTTTTCCATTGACTGGGAAAGTCACCTCTCTCATCTCTACACACACACTCCTACCTGACACAGCTTTTATTCAACATTTCCATTGTAACGCCTTTGCTATTCCCACTCATCTCAATCATGCCCGCACTTCCTAGTGACTTGCTTCCTCACCAAAAGAACACAAAATCTTAGACGATCCAAAGAAAAAAATCAAAACCTCTTCTCATTTGACTTTGAATGAGTGGGACAAGTCCTCCGTGTGGCAACTCAAGTGTTCGAATACCCATTAACTTTCTTTGCAACCCTTTCCCTTTTAATTCATTAATTCCTCCCTCTCCTTTACCTGCACTGTGTCCTCATGAATTATCTTGGGTTCCCCTATTCCAATAATAAACCGCTATAACTCCATTATAATTATCACTTCTAGACTTATTCGACAACCTCATCATCATCATCAGTCTCCCTCCTTCGCTCTTTTTAAGTTCACAGTTTTGTTCAGCGAAATTCCTCTATTTTTTCTCTCAACATTCAGGCTCTTCTTTTGTATTCATTGTACAAAAGACCCTTTTGTGTCTACGCATACCAGTTGATGTCTATTTCTAAGGAAATAACTCTTCATTGTGTGTATACCCTATAATGCAATTCTACTCAATCAACGAAATGGATGCATTTGAAGTTATCACTAAGCATCTCTCAATAAACTCCCTTCGTCTACTCCTCCTAAGGCTTCAAGAAATTACAACCAAGGAAATTTGTTGACAATCTGACACAACAAAGTGATTTGTTTTGAACATTTCCAAATGTATTCATCATCCGTAAAAGAAAATTTGAACTCACAACGAAATCCTCGAGTCGAGTTGTTTTGTTTCAGATTTCATAACTCTAATGAATTATTCCACTTTGTCTTTCAACAGAGATTTAGTTCACCCGGTCGAATCCCACTTTCTCCCACCTACTTTCAGTTTTATGATCTACACACCGTGAATCATTGTCCACTTTACTACGCTCGTAATAATGAATGTGCGTACCGGAGTGTAAAATATGAAACACAAAACGTACAGTAATGAGGATTAGAAACGATATTCTTTGGATGAGAAACTATATGATGGGCGCCTGGCGTAGCGATTATCCCACGGAGCAGGAAAGATAGGATGTGGGAGTCATCAAAGTGAAAGAACATTAACATTGAACAGAGCTCACACAGGAAGGCCAGAGACTCCTTTATACACAGCAGTTCATTCAATTAGCGATGATTCGTAACTAACGAGATTCCATCTCACTCTCCGGCCTTTCTTCCACCAAGTAATAACGGCTACATACAAAACCTAGTGTAACGGCAGGTAAGTGAAGTAAATATTCATGTGCTGGATGCTACCCATGAAAGTAGAACTACAGACGGACGGACACGGTGAAACTCAAATCCTACCACCGGCACTTTAATTAAAGGATGTGAAAACGACACAGCTTCCCACAATTCATCTCTCCGTCTACAATTCTACACTGCCAAGTAAATAACTTATCCCAAGTGTCTGCAGGCCACGCTTTAAGCTTCCCAAAAGCTTCGCTCCTTCACGAAGGTATACACAGTGTACGCAGTCCGGTCGAGTCGACACTAACAAAGCACATTACTTGTTAGTTATGTACACCATCGATTACAATTTACAATATTCAGTTCATATTTTCCAGGTTGCATAGTTTATACTACTGAGCTGAGTCAATCTCCGTACGATTATTTGTTTCATCAATTCTCAAGTTCACTCTCCTTGTGGTCGACTGAGTCAATGTGGAAACAAGTCCGTAGCTTTCCACACGGCTGAGCATACTTGAAAAGAAAGAATTTCAAAATCCATCATCATGAAGTAACATCTCTCTAGCAATGCTGAGCAATCCAGAGAGCCTACCCTTCGCTCATTTAGATACGTTACGTATTTTCCACCTCACCAGCTTCATAAGAGTGTAGCGATCCACTTCATCATCCAGAGAGAGCATTTCCACAACTACAATTCTGGAACAAAGATCTGTCTGCCTATACTTTCTCTACTTCCATCTCAGCCTTCATTTAATGAGCTACGTTGGCCAATGACTCCCAACCCACTAGTCCATTCCCAGCAGGACTAACTACCCTTTAGTCCTTCGAGAGTCCTTCACAATTTCAATACTCAGAAAACGAATATTACGACCCACCCATTCTTTCGAAATACTTTTTCAACTACAATTACTTCATTCTCAAGTCAACTACTCTGTCAATCACGTTTCCATCCACCACAGCAGCTTAGCCAGTTCCCACATAACATGCAGTTGACTTCATTCACGTCCAAGAAACTTTCTCAAGCTCTACACTATAGTAAATGGTTCATGGCTACAAAAACACGTTTCTTCAAACATTATCCTAATGTATACACGAAAAACTAGACACAGAGTTTGCATTCTCAACGCATATATGACATGAAAGACTCCTATTTGTCTGAGAAATTCAAATAATAGCAAGTGTACAAGTACAAAACACAAAGGGCGAAGGTATTTGAGCTAAGCCCCACATATCACACTTGATGCAATGAATTTCCTGCATCAAGCAGAAGAATAAGATACGAGGGAAAGGTTTTGAAGTGGAAATATCCTCGTCGGCTATATCACCCTGGAGAGAAAGTAAGTCGCAAGTAAATTATAACAACATACAATTCTACTTTATGAAGGTAGGGCGTTCAACGTACTTCCCCTTGACATGAACTAAAGGACCGAGCAGTTGAGGGTGGCTAATATATCTATATATTATTTTTCTTCATTTCTGCACATAGGACACACACGAGAGACGAGGGATGCCAACATCAGCTTTTTTCCGAGTCATTTAATACACACTCGATCCTTAGGAAAAGGAGATCTTTGCTCACATAATATTTCCTCGCAGTTACTTCTTCTCCTCTTTAATTCCCGTTTCAGAACATCTTCATTTCTTTTACTAGAGAAAGTCCCTTGCTTCCCACATTGCCGCTCTTTGATGACAAGGATTTATGCAAATCAATCCTGGGCTTTCTGTCCAAATAATTCCAACTATTATACATGTGTATATAAGGTGTCCATTGATTTCAACTTAATAAAATCCTTTCAAGCTCCATTGCCATGACGAGTATGAGTTACTTGGAAGTGACAGGGACAGGATGTGCTCCACTATTATTGGCAGGAGGAGATTTACAACTGAAAGTGAAGACAAGCGAGAGAATGGCCTTCCATAAGGAGTGTGTGAGCGGAAATGAATCTCAAACTGGTCGCCTGAACGAGGAGGAAGGTGTACTTAAACTACTCGTAATGGTGAATGGGTGAAAGCCAAAGTGTTTCAAATGGAAAATGTCTGGAAACAATGGCCTTCCTTTTGGCCATAGTTCAATGTCTAAGCAACGAATATCGACCAACTCTTTCTCCCAGTTCTTCTTCTCCACCTACTCACCAAATGGCTTTCTCCAAAAAAGTCTCTCTACTTCTGGCCATGTAGCAATTTACTTACACACACACTTACTTAAGCTTATATTTCCTAACACAAACGCTTGTGCAACTCATAAAGACTCTACAGAAAGAATATACAAGCCACCGCTATGAGATTCAAAGGGCCCTTCTTCTCCACAGAAAGTCTTGGGGAACAAAGTGAACACTCGAATGATGAAGGGCAAAAGTCCTGTGGAATACATTACTCCACTTTTCCTCCTCATTCTGAGGCAAAATTAATTGTGTCGAGATGGAAGAACAAATAATGAAGATCTGTGGTTAAGATACTTTCCCCACCCATGAAGACCTCGTTCGTATTTTAGTTAATCCTTAAAGATATGCAGAAACCCAAGGACACTTACCTTGTGTGGATGATATAGTGAGTTATCCGACTGTTGTGTGAATCAAGTGGTGGTGCCCACGAGAGGTTCACAGCTCTCGAGGTAAAGGCCAGAATCATAGGTCTCCCTGGAGGATCCGGTACAGCTGTCAACATAAAGAAAATCCTTCATTTTACTCAACAGCTCAAACAGATAATTCACACTTTCCTCTGGCATCCTCATTAATCTACATTTAAAAGTGTCGACTAAGCCAAACCACCGTCCTTCAATTAAAACCGTACCCAGGGAACGAGAGCATTGTACTTTATACACTTATCTCACGTGCAAACACAATCCTCCACTGTAAATCAACTTATTGCCTTCTTAAATAAGATTACACGGTGAAAGCAACCATCTACATAGTTCAAAATTCAAAACCTCACACAAGAGTCCCACTGCCAACCCAAAACCTGGCATCCCCACACAGTATAACTCAGTATGTATACTTTCATTATGAACCTATTCTTTTATTACACTTGAAACAAACTTCATTGAACCGCATTTCCACACATTCATCTTCTAAATGAGCCACTAACGTGAGTTGTTTAATTGCCTTCTCTTTCCCCTTGCATCATCATTGACCACTCAACTGGAATTAATTATTCATTGCACACACTTGCAAAACAATTTATGAGCTTTACTAACTAATCCTCTTCTACTTTACACTTTTAAGTACTTCAAAACTCTCTCTCTGTATATACTCCAGAGAGTTGCATTAAGGTTTACATATCCTCAATGCACACTCACGTGGATCTTGGTTTTATTACACTCCTGCACACACTCCCATGCATACATCCCATGTTCACCTCCATTTCATGTTTAAATTAGCACTCCATACCATTTATAGACGTACACAAATACTCACTACATTCATCAAACACTCTCAAAAACTCTCTTTTAATCACAACTCTTGTAATTTGACTCTTCAGAGACTTTCTATAATATTCGTTTACCTAAACTTTGAACTTTAAAAAGTTCCAAGAAATACAGAAGGAATGAATGGTAGAGATGGGAATCTGCCGAGAAAACTCTCTCTGGGTTGTCTCTGCAAAGCTTATGCTGCACGGCATGCATCTCTCAAGGTGGGATGAGTGATATGAAAGCAGTCATGCTGATTCCAGTGATGTGCATCCATGTGAATCCCATGCACACTGACAGTATTCATGGGCTTAGTTTACCTCACTCGACGGCTATAAAAATTGGGAAGAATGGAGTGGAAACAACACAATCACCACCTCTCCTCCTCCCCCATATAACCATATATAACCCTGTAAGCATCAGAGTTCTGCTTCAAAAGAGAAAGTACCAACCAAACCACCTTCTTTCCTCACTTCTTTACCAAGTAAATCTACCAGAGAGTTGGCTTGGGTGTGAAAGCAATGGCTCCAAAATCCCAGTGGACCTTTGCCAGGAAGCAAAACTTCTTTCGGTCTTTTTGTTCTTCTTCTGATTTTTGAGGGGTATCGGTCAGTTTTACTGATGGAACGTGTCAGCACTCCGTCAATAATTCATACCCCATTCCATTAGTAGTACAAACTGATCTCCTTCATGAGAAGAATTTCAAAACAGATCCAAGATCAGAGTTCTCCCTACACATACAGGAAGGCTAAGCTGGGTGTGTAAGCTTCATAAAACCCCCGTTACATGTGCCCTTTCCTCCATTCCCACTGTGTCTTCATCCTCTTTGGCTGACCTTATCCAGTAATTCATTTGACATAATAGCCTTTCATACAAGAGCTAATAAAAGTACACACTCAACTCTGTACTCTCAATCCCACATATTTTGTTTCCACTAATCAATAATATTAATTACACTGTAGACAATACGTATGTAGTTCATCAAAGACTAATTCATCAGACATTTTACGCACGAATATTGTCCCGCGAGGAAGTTATAAAGGTTTCCATGTCCATCCGTTTGCCAATGTGCAAACACTCACACCTGTCTTAGTATGAGGAAAGAGATAATAACTTTTAGTGTGAAGAAGATCCTCCGGAAGGAAGAGGATTATAAAGGAGTAGTACATAAAACAAGGAAGCTTGAGACTCATTTCTCATCTTCGAGAAAAGCTTCAGTAGAAAGGAGCGACAAGGCCAAATCCATATTTTCTGGTCTGGTGGATAAAATAATGGAAACGCACACCACGGGAGGCTTTGAACAGAATAAACTGCTCCCTATTACTTGTATTATTATCATAGTATGGTAATGGCAAGTCCCACAGTATACAAAGATTTACTAAGCCTTAATGGTCCCACACTGCACAATAGGAATATATCTATGCCTGGGACTGAGATATGATCTACAGCCATTCTTTCTCAACACCACACACCGTTGTTTGTATCGCAATTTACAATCGATTTCCTTGTTAACAGTTTCTTTACTCAGGGAAGGCTAATATTTGGCTGGGCTCCTCTCTCTCCTATCTTACAGGTTCATCTCCAAAAACTTCTCTGCACGCCCCACTGTCAAATATTTCTCTGACATACAATTACGACACACACAGTGTTCACATAATTCGGGTGGGTTACTTTCACCTCAACTAAGCAGAGCAGAAATGCAACCACCGTGAAGTAGAAATAACCAGCAAAGTTGAATTACCAACTGAAATCCAGGAAATGGTGAACCAAGCCATATTAAGAGCAGTGAAAGTCTCCTCAAGGAGCTTATTCGTCGTCATTTCCGGCTTCTTCTTTTGTGCAAAGCATCTCCATACATAACAAGTATTGCACAACTCTTTAAAAGAACGTGCACGTGAGTATCTCTCATAGGCACTGCGCTAAAAAGGTGGCGAAAGCGAAAGCCACTGCTCTACGAAATTTCATCATGACACATCTGCAATACTCTTTAAAGCCACACAAGCTTCCATTTGCGAACAAGTGAATCATCCCTCGGTTAAGCAGGTCTAAACTGAATATACTAAATATGCAATAGTTCAAAATTTCAGTCAGGTAATTCCGCTTGTCATATTGCAGGTTCGAATTTTGAAGAATAACAAAACCCATGAGAATGTGTATAGGACCACGAGGAGACTCACGAGAGTAAAAAGATTGGTTCAAGTACGCATTCCAGTGTGTGTGGATCTCTGGTAAGAATTGATCCAAACGGAATGATATAGGCCCAGCGAGTAGAATCTCAAAACATAACAAGAGTAGCGAATGGGCCAAAAATTCCTAAATCCAGACTGACGACAGACGTGTACACCATATAGTAGTAGTGACTGGATATATTCTTTGGGCACACCTGAGGAGAGAGTTATCTCCTCACACCAATTGGGCAATGTGGAAAGGCCGTATATTTTGGTTAGTCTTGGAACAACACAGAGAAAGATGGATGAATTGGATTGAATTCTCCACACAATAGAGAGAATCCCGAGTCCCTTTCCCATCTATATGCAAATAAGTTTTTGCATTGAGCTCCTTATTCCAACCTCCAATCTACTTCAATCCTCTCCACTTGCTCTTTTGATGAGGATAACCTTAAATTTTAATTTCTCAGTGCAGCTTTCACCACCGCCGTGTGTCCCAGTTGGAGACTGTACAGGTGCATGATTTTTCTCTCTAGTGGAATCCAAGAATATCCACCTACTTTCTCCCAAGAACACAAGGATATGCATTAATTTTAGAACGGAGATACGACCGTATTGTACTCTGCAGAGAGAGACGGACTAAAAGCAAACCGCTAAAGAGGATTACAGGACAAAAAGGAAAGTAGAGAAATTCTTTTGCATTATTCATGTCTAATTCTTGACTCACTCATCTGATCACTTGGCTCCTCTTCATTATTTTTGTCTCGAGTTTCTATCACCTTCATCCACCAAATGTCAACCAATCGAAGTGAGAGACTACCACAAGTCAGTCTCTCTCCTTGTCGCTAGACACCCTCTAATTTCCACCGAGAACTAGGCTAGAATTCCACCTCGAACACACAAAGAATTAATGAATCTGTAAAAACCGTGAGAGATTTTGCAGACTCCAAGAACCGCAGTTCTATTCCTATTGTTTCATCACCATCATTTCCTCCTTTTCTAATACAGAAGAACACTTCTCTATCAACCTTTGCCTTAGGCTTCCATCCATTCTCTAATATACGCCTACTTATATAGAGATACACTGTTCCAGGATTCTTTTTATTCCCTCAGACACAAGTAGTGCAAAACAATGCTTTCTACTACAAAAAGAACTCATCGTTTCCTCCAAGAAACGCTCGGCAGACTTTCGATAAGTCGCACGTAATCTTAAGTGCGTGAAAATCCGGCTGACGTTCCGCCTTTCACTGCAAAATCCAAACCTCTCTTATTGTGTACAGTCTTATTGGGATATATGAGAGTTTACGAATTATTCCCAAGAATTCATCTCCCATTCTTGTCTCTCAACAAATAAACCGTATGAGACACGACTCTCAGATAAAACAAAGGGAAATAGACTTGGAATAAACATTCCTTCTTCCAACTTCCCAACACAAAACAACAGCAGATACACTCAAGAAAATACCAAATTGAATAAATTCCCCTGTTCCATTTCATATTTTTCTACACATGTTCACCAATCCTATAAGGACAAAAATGTGTGGAGTAAGCAGAACAAAATGTATCCATCTACTAAGCATCCACAAGAAATCAAGATGAAACACTTTTGTTGACTGTAGACTCACGCAAACAAACCAAACTTTCACTTAAGATCTCTCTGTATAAACTCACTCATACACACACTAACATTGTATTGGAAAATATAACGTTAGTCTTTCATTCTTATGCTCTTAGGCTTTATCATCAGATCATCATGTCATCAAAGTAACTTTTGTAATACCAACAATCCACCTGATTGAACTTTTGTTTGCTCATCTTCAAATCATCTGTCTTACTTCCTTTGATCAAAGATACACACAGGGATACACACTCACTATAGGATGTAGACACGTAAGTATTATTGGGAATTCCAAAGGTAAGGAGATAACTGAATCAATCTGATGATCAAGATGATCACCTCAACTATAGTTGCCAGTTAACCATTCTTTAGTTCACAGGTGGGAACACAACAGAGTTAAAATTGTCTGAGCCAAACATATTACACTCTGTATATCTGAAAGCCCTAATGAAATTGAATTAGCGGTGATCTCTAAGGAGGAAATAAGTACGTGCATTTGGCACAAATCGAGATATCCTTGACACCACATTCCTACAATGGAATGTAATCTCTTCCTTTTTGGCTGGTCATACTTGTCTGATCTCCAGGCATGCATGCATCGGAAGAAAGTCGTCTTCCTTACGAAATTCGCTGTCTCGGGCAACGGGACTTTGGGAAGAATATGAAATGAGGTGGGAAGGTAGTACCTGAGAGCATATTCTTTCCAGTGTGGACGCGATCTCGGTATATCTCCTTTTTTATTAGAACACGAAGGGATGGATGTGACAAACGGGTGAAAGTTGTTCAAGTAGTAAAAAGAGCTTCGTTCCAGCTGGCAGTTTTTTCGTGAGAGAGACCCGTTTTCTCTCTATTCTCCAAATGGCTGGCTCTGGTCAACGTGAGATGAATTCTGAATCACCACTAACCTTTCTAACTGATGCCCTTCGTTTATCCCTCGTCGTTCTGCTTACCTTACCAACTTTCTTCCCTCCTGCCTCACTTCTTCAAGTTCCCAGCTTCACAAATATTCATTGTTCCCAAGACAGACGTATATTGAACACAAATAGAATCCTACTGCCTTCTACACTTTCTCCTCCAAACCCCTACACTACCAATCCACTCAATATTACACATAAAAATGCTACTCGGCGATCATATGTATCGTATTCCGTTTCAATTCCTTCCAACAACACACATTATCAATTGGATTTCCCATCTGATCAGCTCCACTTCTCATCAAAGTCAGTGATAATTGGAACTTACAAGCTCCACATCTTCTAAGCAATTCTTTCACATCCTTTCCGCACTCTGAACACCGTCTGGATCCTTAAACATACTGCGCGGTTATCTCGTGCACAATCATTTTCGCGACATTCAAGATTACTCGAAGAATCATGTCCGTTTGATCTTTTTCACACCACACTTAACGTTACGGCCAAATATGAAAGTCTCGTGAACTTTAATCTCATGACAAATGTATCAAAACAGTCAGAAACTGCAAAGACTTATAAAACCAATATAAGGATTTTTAAACAACACACCAAGAACAATCCACAATACTTATTACAAATGCATTGATGGTACGATTCCTCACAAAAACTCCCCTCCGTAATTAAATGGATGCTCAATATAAAAGGAAATTGGTAGTATGCAAATCCTCCTCAGGAATGTGATGGGGAAGCCATAAAACATGATTGGATTCAGGTGAAAAGACATCCCATAATTGAAATATTCTGCGTGCACATTTTTACGGTTGAAAGTTTATAGTTAGCACAGTCAGAAGCACTAAAAAATGAAAGTACTCATCTGAGTAGTAAACTGAAGAGAAGACGAATAACTAAAACATAATTTTGTGAAACTTTGGAAACGTCACTCCCCCAGCTTTCACCTCAGAGGAATATGCATAAAAAGATACGGAATAACTAAAGAATGACATTTTCCGTTGAGTCGTCTCCTCTTGGGACTCTGAGACACACACACACACACCCCACCAGACTTTTGGAAAGTGTGGTTTGATGTAAAGGGAATGAATTCATCACGAAATGTTCAATGAGGTAGATATCTATTAGCAAAGTTATTTGAGTAGAGTTAAGTCCCTGAACTTGTGACGCATCCATTAAGAAGTTCGCGTGAGATGAAGACAGCCTCCTCGCCACTCACAGATGAAAACAAGAAAGCACAAAAAGCATTGTGACATTCGGAGAGACATTTAGCAAGAGACTCAAACCCCTCCGCCTCCCATCCTGACATTTATGAATAGTCTACCACCATTCGCTTTCTCCATTTTCATATCAAACATATCCATACTTCTTGTATTTAACATTCAGTCTGCCTCCCTTTCTTCAACAACTAATGTATTATCTCACCGCACTGCCTTCACCACCGGTGGAAACCTACCACCACCAACACTACTCATGCATTGCCCTTCATTTCAATGGCACTTTCACCCTTTTCTCATTGATGCACATCCAACTATTCTTTCATTCTCTTGTTAAACATCATTCTTACTTCTTCGTATATAAAACCCATAGCGTACAATTCATATTTACTTCCCGTGTTTTCAGGTATTGTTAATCAAAGATAGAATACGGCTTTACTAGAAAGTCTTATTTAAACCATCTCAAGAAGATATAATGACTGATGAGGACATAACATTTGTGTGAAGACTTGTTCATATGGATGGGAAGATACATTTCGATCAGTGTTGGCTATTGGAGAAGGGTAAACTCATATAGATAGGTAATATCTGTTTAAGGTTACATATATGGTGGGTGAGCAGCTGAAGATGAAGATAAAGGATCGCAAGGAGGTTTATAAAATACTTGAGAGTGTACGTGAAAGTGAAATACCAATTGAGCTCAGTATATATATTCCTAGAAGGAATGTCCCAGTCCTATACTTCTCAGTCATCATAGTACACAGTGTAGTCAGTAGTGGTGGGACACAAAGTTTGTTGAGACGACGACGGAAGCGATGAAATAATGTTATATGGGGAAAGGCAGACTCGAGCGCGTCCCATACTTCTTGTTAGTACTCAATTTATGTTCTTTTTCATATTTCTCCTTTATCCACCTTCATAATACCTTAATCCACCAAAACCTATTCCCTATTTCCTCTTCTTAAGTCCTTCAACTCCTTTTATTACGCACCTCAAGCCATTTCCTTCCCTAACTTATGGCCCAGTTCCGTCTTCCTACTACAACAACCACCACCACTACTTACTGATATTATTACTATTATCTTTTTTACTTCCCTTCCCACCACTTCTGACTAGTCTAGAGACTCGTTTTCGTCCCAGGATTATCTTCCAAAGGCTCTTTCCCCACTAAACTAGACAGTATTACTTACATCATCCACCCACCAACTCACCTAACCCGAATACTTACCTTTATTGGCATCCTTAGTCGTTTACTTTCCTTTACATGTTACTTTCACGCACCATACACTCTCTCCTTATGAAATGCATAATTTTATCCATTCCATACATAATCCTCCTCGCCCAGGGTCGCCAAATCCTCCCCTCCTCACTCAAATATGAAACTAATTGTTGCTCCCTCCATTATATTCCTCATTCACCTCAGACTAGAACAACCTAACCTCAAACTAAGTTTCAAACTTTAAGCAAAGCTCCACACAACACTGCGGAAGAAGAAGACTCACAAGTTGCACCACCCAAAGAATTCCCAATCCCGTATAACCACTGATTCAGTCCCTCAACCAAGATTCTTACATAAGCATAAACGGTTTGTCTGTCATATTTTACACTTCTTGTTGGCACTGCAGAGAGCTGGGAGAGCATTTCAAGGAACGGAAGAGTAGCACAGGAAAATAATTCATGCTCGATTACAGACAGACAACAGGAGGAGAGAAAGTTCACGCGAAACCGCAACAAGCCTGGTTCAAATAATAGATGAGCAAACTTTGTTGTAATGTACTAACGAGTTATCTTTGAATGTCTGTGGTCGGTAGCCAAAGCATGAAATGCAATGACTCTTGTACACCAAAACTCTCAACCAAACGGCCCATTGGGTGAATGAATGGTAAAAGTCAACTGACTCAGAGCCAACTACTCAGAAAACCTACTAGTGAAAGTTCCAAATTCATAAGAAGCCACTTCACTTCCGGAATCCAAGTGCACAAATTCAATACACACACAGCAGCATCTGTAGTAGTAGCCTTCCTCACAGCAAAATCCCATCATCACTCCGTGGTGGCTTTATAACTTCATACCACTATACCTTATCCATGTTTCCTCCATTCTAAAGAATCTCTTCAACTATATAAATATTATATATATCTTCTTTCCCATTAGTTATGCACACAGAGAAGAATCTCCACTGCTAAATTCTAACTGTACCAACAATATTTCTGAGTGACTTGATTCCATCAAGATATATCTTTTAGAGTATTCAATGATCCCATTAGCCTTCTTGGCGTATCATTATAAAAATATGTCCACCATTTCTTGAATAGAATCACAATTGAATAAATCCTTCGCTAATTAAGGCTAAGTAACTTCACTTGTCCTTCCAACTCAGAAACAAATATAAATTCCTACGACAACCTCTGATTATTAATTCTGAGCAGGAAATCATCGCACAGTCCTTCCAACTACTTTCTACTCATCCATGTCGTCTTTACAAATTTTATCTAAAACACTTTCTCTACCCAGAAGGATGATGAATTCAGCATAAACTTGTAATTTATTACGCACTTTACAACTCCTCATCTTTCTACACGAGAGTCCGTTTGTTTTAAAGCAATTTATAACTCGCTTGGATAGACAGCTGGTTCGAATTCTCCCGAGATAATCAAGATATCCTACATGTTTTATGCGTTTGTCTAGTGTATATTCACTCTCTACGACTCATTTGTTCCGATAAATCCACATGGGCCATTAGTCCTCAGCTGCAACCGATATATTTTACTGGCATTCATGAAACGCGTCCAACGCACATGTCATTTACACGCTATATATTCTCCCAGATCTATCATCACAGTCTACACACAAAGTACAAGTGCACTTTCACTTTACGTTAAATTCTAATTCAATACTTCAGCCAGCTTTATATCCACATTGTCTCTCTATAGTCCTTGAACATTTTAATACATTTCTACAGGAATTATTACTACCAAATGTAATCCATTTCGAGATGAGTCTCATGCAAACTTAAAGTGGTGATAATGAATGAACACTTTCCTTCTCCATTTCCCATTTGAATTGAAAGACTGAGAAGGAAACCTTGTTCACTTCTCGTTGCTACGTTACATAGTGATTGTCTTTAATGAGGATGCCGTGAATTTGCGTTGCACTGCCACTCTTTTGTATTAAGGTATGCCAAAGGTGGTTGCTCACGAAGAGTCTCCCACACTCAAGCAATCGAGAGCGTCATTAAGAGAGCTGTAAATGAGAAGGAATGGCGTTTACTCGCTCTCGTAATTAGGAAAAAGTAAGCCCCTTCCTTCTTAAGTACTGCATTACGTTGCTAGTCACTATTATAACCCAACCGGGTATATACACTAATAACAAGACACCGTCAAAGATATATACTCTCTCCTAGACTGATATTTTACACCGAGAAAGGGTGTCTCTGTATGTGAGCCACTCATAACTCTGTTACTATTTAACCATTTAACTAATTGAAGTGTTAAACTAATTGTCTCTGTGTGTATACGGGGCCAATGAAAGACCCTCTTCAAGCGTAACACGCCGTATGGCTTATTAACAACTCCTTTTGATGTGCAAAAACTTTCTTTAAATACGACTTCTTCCACACTTTTATACCCTTAACAAGCTTTATACATTTAGTAATCCCAGCAAAACTAGACCCAAACGCACACAATTCCACAAACACTTTTATAATTTATTTTCCACGCATTTGTTCCTCGCACTCCATGAATAGAAACTCTAACACGTAACCTCCTCATCCGTGAGTCACAGTCTGACACAGAAGGGGATTGAAGTGCACCGTCGTGAGGAAACCTTTCTAAAAATATGTGAGAAGCGCAAGAGAGTATTTAGAGCAATGGGAAAAATACGGAGGAAAGATGACGATGATAGCGGAAGTGATGAGTTGTTGAGGGAATGGAAGGGGAAGGGTGGCATTTGGAGGAAGGGTTGTGAAAATTACTTCATAGATAAATTAAAACGAGAAAGGGGTGATTGATGAGAGCCCAGGTAAAGGTCGGCTGTCTGCTCAACCAAGGATATTGATATTTCACAGTCCTTTCTCCCAACGTCTCTCTAGCCCCAAAAGTTCGGATGAGACACAATAATCTCACTCCTCCAGAGTACGTACACACACTTTCAGACCAAAATTCTTGTTAAACCTGATTTTCTTCAAGGAGACAAGAGAAAGGCCAAGTCAGACCTCTTTGGTGGTGTGGGTCCCTTCTTCCATTCATTCCAAAAGACTTTTAGACAAGAGAAAGTGACATACGAGCAATTCAGCCGTGTCATCAGATCACTCCGTTATTACTATCCATATAAGATGCCTTCAAGAGTTTCCATACTACAAAATACTCAAGCATAATCAATTCAAGCCTCACAGCAATTCTCCCAAAGTGTACTCATTTATTCGTAACAATCCAACACTCAAGCTATTCGGGTTTCATTGTGCATTCATTACGGAAACAAATTAAACTAATGGCAAGCGCAAAGAAACATTAAATATCATAAAATGCTGACTCAATTTGGATTAAATTTTTGCGTGTTAGGGTGATATGAGTGGGAGAGATTTTATTTTGGAATTTCCACCATCATCACGAAAGAGGAAATTTAGGCGTGGTCGATATGTACCTCTGCTGGACTCGATGTAATTTCACCCGTTTCCTTTGATTACCGCGTGGATGAAAGACCAGGACACATGCTATAAATAAACTTTGAAGTGTGGTGGACTTTACATATGATTTTTTATCACAGTAACTCCAGCCCTATCTTCTTCTTTTTGGTAAACTATAATCTTTCAGCTTGACCTTAAGTACGAACCAAGCAAATGCTTGATAGGATAAAATAAGTGACACAAAACTGAAACTAATTCATTTACCATCTGTTCACTTAAGCCATTCCTGGAGAGTATTATTGAACTGAAGGACAATCAAGTGTCAAAATTCAAAATCTGTCACACACAAGACTCATCGTCCTCTGTAAGCAGTCTGAGTTCATTGATCAACTCGTGTGTAACTTAAGTTGCAAGTTGATATTGCAACAAAGGGAGAGATAAATCCTATTAAAATTTGACGGAGGAAGCCGTACGCATAGTCAGCAGGGTAGTCCTATTCTGAGAAGTAGGAACTGGTGTGTATATCTGTGAAACACCAAGATGAAATAATAGAGAAGCAGAAAAAGCTTAATATCATTCGACATGAAATCAAGAAGACATAATTTCATCAACAGAAACCTTTTTTCCACACTTGCTACAATTGGAAAGCGTCAGGGAATTTCTCGTAATGTTTCGAGTATTATGTTTCATCGCAGTTGGATTCGTGATTCTCAATTAGGCTGGATGATTTCTTGGTAACAACTTACTGGAAGTTTACCACTCGTTTAATGTACTGAAAGGCAATAGAGAACAAGGGGAAAGGAATCTACTATTGAACTCATCCAAAACAAGCAAACTTTCAACGAATGTACTCTCCTTCATCCTATTATAACTGACAGTTACTTCTACTCCACATATATATAACATTAGATTGTTTAGAAGACTGTCCTTTTCCCAAACAAGAACAAGACGTAGTCAAGAAGTCCACCGTCGTTACTACAACTCACTCGTGTATATATGGATGCAATAGCAGTGCGAAACTCTTGCCTGGACATTCGATGATAAGACTCCTCGCCACGAAAGTTGTGCGGTGGTGAGTCTGTGGATTTGAGAGGTAGGATGAGATAACAGATAACTTCCGTACAAGAAAAAAGAAAATCAATACTGGATTTTTCTTTCTCTGCTATAAATTGTGTCAGGCAGGGAGAGTTCACGGGAAAAGGCACCAAACTCCCCAAAATTGGAGACCAGTTGAGAGAAATCATCGAGGTCTCTCGTCTTCTCCTCCTGATTGCTACTGAGAGACCATGCACAACATTCCCTTATCCAACCCAAACATCTTTATTTTTTCCTTTGGCTTAGTCATACACTCTTATCTTAATCTCGTATCGCAAGAAGGACCTCCTCACTCAGAGAGACATGCACCAGGGAATTCCAATGCGAGAAAAGGATCTCTAGATCAGAGGTCAACTTTCGTCTACATTAAAGCTCGATTGCATTTATGCATTAAGTTGTCACAACTACTATCTTCAACCACTCCATGCCACAATGCGTCTCGAGGATATTACGTACCACTGATAAAAGCTATGACAAAACTTTCTCTCCTCCATCACATGATCCCTTTCACATTCCCAGTCCTCCAACTTATTCATTCGTAATTGCAACGAAAATAAATGAAAAGTTACTTTTTACCAGACACGACTTACGGCTTTCGTGGAAGAATAAAAATATGGAACTCTCTCTCTCTCTCTCTATCTGTGCCATATTCCACCTAATGGTCAACACACAAATATCCATATGGATAGAAGAAGAAGTCTCCAAATCCATGAACCTATTTGTAAGGTGAAACTCAAGCCAAAGAAACAAGAATCCGAGTTTCAATTTGTTATTAGCGAACACATTATAGTTGGCTCACTCTTTCGCCCTTCTCATAGAATCGTATGATACAATATTGGAAGAGTTTTGACAGAGTTTCTAACTAAGTCCAGCAGCAAATTTGACGGCTTTTCCTTCAAGTTTTACAGTTAAAGTAAATGGGATAGCAGAGGAGAAGGAGATGGAACTTCTGTCTTCAGTCAAGTATGACTTAATGTTATTACTCAAAATACCCTGCCTTCAGTAATATTGCCTCCACAACCATTCCTCTGTACTTTTACTCTTCACAACTTTATGAGGCAATCTTTGTAAATCAGCTGAGATGAGAAAACCTTTCCCTACAATTCTGATAAGAATATACCAAACTACTCTTAATACTCTGTCCCTCACAGAGAGATGCATACATGGATTCTTGAACTACCTCGCAGTGTACCTTGCCAAATCCACCTTAAGGAAGACATGGCCTATTAGACCCATCAATCTGAATACAAGAAGCCTCAAAACTCCTCTTTCTAAACCCCTTGACAATTAAACTCTACTTAGTCCTTACTAATTCCCACATCACTGTGCAAATGGTTAATTTTCTGCCAAACTCGGATTAAAAGTTCAACGTTCTTTAATGCAAATGCACAAATGTGTATTGAATTCTCCACCTCCTGCCAAATAGAAAATACACACCACTCAAAACTGAATCCTTTTCAATCCTCGCATCTCATGTATTTGACTAAGACTTGGAAATGTAGATTCACGAGGCTTTTTAAAGATACCAAATCGTGGTATGGTTAGTTGGGACAGATGAAAAGAGATACGAGTTTGAATGGCCCTTCTTTCTAAAGAAGTGAGAACTCAGAGAAGGTTTGTGCAAAAGAATGATAAAAGTAGAGAGGATGAAA
>JAQGAB010000872.1:0-21048 GCA_034696565.1 Isotomurus graminis | reverse complement strand
TTGTGCTTTCTCCAGGAAGGCGAAGCTTTGACTTCCTAGTTGACAGACATTTACTCCAGACGATTTCTGGATAAATTCACCCTTCATTCTTCATCGCTTTTGTTCCTCCGGGATCATTCATCTTTCTTTACTGACAGTGTGAAGTTGGGTATTTCATACTTTCGACAGAGTGTTATGAATAAAGTGTGATTAGTAGGCATTTCATATTATCATCCATTTCATGTCCCCGAGAGCTACGTAGGAAAAGGCGTCTACTTTAATCAAGTCAAGGAACTCTTTAAGGTTTTCTTTAGAGAAGTAATTATCCTCTAATTAATGAGACGCACCTGAAACGCCTGAAATAGACAGGAATCAAAATCAAAGTTGATTCATCCTATAACACACAACACCACTAAAAGCCTCCATTGTTAAGATGCACGGAGTGAGATAAGGAACGAATCGATCCTTTAGTCTCATTTTATCCTCTGTGAATCCGATACGTTGGTTCTTTTCATCTTTTTGCCTTCCTTTCCCACTCCTTTTTTATTTCATCAAGTGTGAAAGACTTCCAAGCGCTCATACTTGTTCAAAGTGCAACAACAACTCATTCCTTGTGTATCTTTTCATCTAAGAAAAACTTTTGGTTGAAAAGAGGAGAGAGAGAAGTTAAATTTCTTATCAAAATTAGAGCACACAGGGCTTTTTTGCAAGAGATGTGTCAGAGATCGGCTATGAATAAATTAACGCGAGACCTGACGAGTACTTTACACACTCTTGGAGTTGTCAGCAGGCTCGGATGTAGTTTCCTTGTTTTTGTCCTGCAATTTGGGAAACGGGAAAAGAAATGAAAGGATCGTTTTCATCCCTATCACTCACTGAAAGCTTTCCGGATCTCATACAATTTGTGAGAGTATGAGAGACCCTGGAAAAGAACATCTCTCCCAGTGAATTGTCCTCTAAATGAAACGATGTATGAGACAAGAACATCGCGCAAAACACGAAATAGCACTCTGTCCCTTTTCAAATAAGTAATGAGACTGTCGGAAGTTTTAATTCCGAATACACCCGGGGCTATTCACGTATGTAATGTGTAGAGAAGGACCGGAAGGAGGAGATCATCGGTGTTCAAATTATATTAATTGACACTGTTAGCATTGTGTGCTCTTCCCGTACAAATGTCAGAGTTCGTGAGTAATTCAGTCTGAGGTTTTGTTGAAGGTGAAACTACCTATGAGAATATAGAGTAGAACTCTTTCCCTTCACGCTGAATTTCATTTTGTAGACATGCTGACGATGGTGGTGGTTTGTGTCTTGTGTACACCAACTACATGCAACATGGAAGTTATGAGAGGCAACGGGAGAGACACACACTTTATGGGGAAAGTTATTACGTGTCCTGTGTTGTAATTCCGTGGAACGAAATCATTTAACTCTTTTCACACCCACCAGTCACCAGTCTCTCATCGTGCGTATTACTTTTACTAGTAGAGACTCCTCTCCCCTATCTGTCTATGCATCTTGTGTAATGGGACTGTTATCTTCTCATCATCTGATGTAACTGCCACATACACACAACTTTCGATACTTTTCCCCTTGTTTTTAATGCCCCTGTGGAAGACTCGAATGTGTGGAACATTTGGAAGTACATTCAATAAAGAGCAGTTGTTTGCGTAAATGCCACTTACTGCCAGATTTTACCTCATAGTTGCCCTTGTTTTTACAACATTATCGTAAATTCCTGTGGGGGGTATATATGGTAGTCACTTTATTGTGTGCATCGTACTTATTGTCATATTATTATAACATGGGGAGTGGTTGTGTGGTTGTGTGTGGTTTTGGAGCACTTCAGGCATGCTACAGGAAAAGCATAAGCCGGTGAAAGCACACTAATTATTAACATGGGTGTGAATTGCTTAATGATTAGATGGATTTTGCGTGTCGAGTAATAGGGAGTAGTTGTAGTTAATTGAAAACAAATACAACTGTCCGGGGTACTTCCCACTCTACTGAATTCTTGAAATGCAAACAGACAAACGGAGGAGGATTTGGAGAGCTTTGAGTGGATTTAATTGGCAGGGACGACGGAGTGTGGATTGAAATTCTGCAGAGTTGGGGAAGAATTCTGATTCGTATTGAGTCTTTGAGTCTCGTCACATGGAAAGGTCTCAATTTCATTGCAGTGGTAGTGAGTTGCATGCTTGTGGGTAATTCAGAGTTTATTAGGAGGAGAGTCCGTCTGCCTGCGGATTCCTGTTGTAAAGGAGGTCAAGTACCAAAGTACGAGGATAGAATTAATCCCTTATGCGCTTGTATTATTATTTGGCAAAGCCCAATCTCTGTATTACCCGTGCAAAACTTTCTTAATTAAGAGATCGGGAAAGAAATAAATGGTCAGGGGGAGAAAGCGGAAATCTCGGAACAGTTTATTTCTTTAAATCATACCCATAAAGTATGGAACCCACCAGACAAAACGAATAAATTAGGTGCAGCCACCGTTTTCCACTTTCATTCTGGGGATTTATGGATCGTGCGGAAAGGTACTTCAAAAGTTCAAATAGAAAAATAAATGGGTTTCTCCAGAAGACAAGAGTGGAGAAATTTCCACCTGGAAATAATACGATTCAAACGTTGAGTCAATATTTGCCACTTTCATTCCATTTCATACAAGGAGTAGTAACAGAGGAGGGCAGGAATTAAAATGTCCATCAAACACCGCTTGTTGATCTTTTATATTTATTGTGTCAAATAACAGAAGGTCTTTTCAAATAGAACAAGACAAGGTACGCGTAGACTGTGTCTGGGAGAAGGAATTCGGGACTGTCTTGTGCAAGGGTGTTCAGAGAAAAGCTTATTAAGGACTCTGTGTGCAATAAATTCTTGAAGGTGAAAGTGTAAATTGAGACGAGGGGAAAATGGTCTTTTAGAAGCCCTTCCGCAAACAAAGTAATTTTGTATGCAAACTTGGAGAGAAACTTGTGATCTCATTGGATGGGGTTGGGAGGAGAAAACAGATAAGGAATGATTCTTCAGGTGGGAAAGGGACCAGGTGTGGTGTGTGTGTATGTTCACGATCCTGTTGTGAGTTTCCTGGCATTTTCATTCGGGCATTTGCTACTCAAAGACTTTGAGCTTGTCACTTACATCCTTTTTATGCCCATTATTTACACTGGGAGTGGGCCGATAGAAAGCTGAGATCGGAGGTGCATTACATCTCGGTGCTTAAGAAATGTCCGGATTTCCGTTCTCGTGATGGTCTACTGCCACACTTTCTTCCTTGGCATTGCGGTTAAATCTGAACCAATCCTATTTGTATTCTATTCTAATCCAGAGTAATTCTTGGAAGAGAAAGTTGAAGAGCTCATAAGATTCGTGGCTTGTTAGGTATTTAGAATTTTGCAAATTCGGAGGCAAGTGTTGGTGAGTTTGCATTGAGAAGGGAGGATATGCTTGTGTAGGGATATTTCTTGGTGAAGTGGAGCAATAGAGAGAAAGGCACACAGGGCTACACACATCCTACTAACGTGCCGCATTGCAGATGTACATTCTCTCACACACTCTCCACACTCACTGTGTTTCTTTTTGCGGACCTCAGTCCTTTATTACTTTTTTATACTTGGGGTATTATTAGTGAACGACATCCTTTAATATTTTTATGATCGACCTACCAACAACGCTCGAAATCTACATCGTAAATGACTTGAGGGTGGAGGACCCGTTCTGGAAATGAGACAGACTCAAGCTCGGTGAATTCACTTACTCTCTCCCGACTCTCCTCGCAATCTCAACACATTTTTTATCGCTTAGACTCCATGAGATTATGCTGAGTACTGGATTATGTTCTTTTAAAAGAATGTTGGACACAAGGCCTATGCTCGAAACTCTCTGCCAACTCCATTTAAATAATTCCGTAATTTAAATTGAAAGACTTCATTAGCATACGGTTTTGTTCCCACAACTTTCTCAAAGATGGCTTGAGTATTAAACGCGGAAAGACTAGAGAATGAAAAAGATGAGGAAGATAAATTGAAATGAGTATAATCGTAAAAATTGTGAGGTGAAGAGATGAATGAATATCTGAATTTTTCATTTGAATATTTAAACTGTGATTCTCTATTTACTCTGGCGATAGTGTTGGGCAGTATCGTTACTTTTAAGTGGCAGTTTTGTATGGCTGATGTATTTGGAATTGTAATTAGAATTGTAAAGAGCATTAGAAATCTGACAGATGGACTAATTGAGAAAGATACAAACACCTGAGGAGATAATGAGAGAGAGAGACGGAGGCGTGAGAGTCAATTTAGATTTGAGAGTTGATGTAAATTAATTTGCATTGATCAGGTGTACTCGTTATGAAATGTGGGTTTTTGATGTCAAAAAATCTATTAAGGATTGTGTTAAAAGTGCGCAGGAATAAAGTCGTGAAAATGGATACGTGGTAAATGTGTGCTAGGTATATTGCATAAGAATGAAGATGGTAGAGCTATTATTTACGTCACATTTACACCTAGACATGTAGACACATTACTAGAGCTGCAAGTGCAGTGAGTCGATTAATGATGATGATGATGATATTGTATGAGTCTGTGAGTCTGAGTGAGAAAAGGCAAAAAATGGCTTTTAAGACTTTTGCTGAGACAAAAAGATTCTGAGAAAGCTACGTGAGTCAACGAGGGTAATCAGAAAGTTCTCTTGTCGTGGTTAAAATTAAAGTATGAAGTTTGATTGTAAGGGAGTGTCCATGAATTTCTAAGGTAGCTTATATGGCGGATCAAAGTTGGAAGAAAAGTCAAAAGGGCTTAGGGGATCTATAATATTGACTGAAGGAACTAATGCTGCCAGAGGAATCTTGTCAGTGAGGTTGAATGTTTCGTTGAGGTGAATGTTTTGCATGGTCCAGTGGTTGAGCAAGTTGAATTAACTTTTAAGCAGAATCTACGATCTTCAGCCAAAATGTTAACATGACTCCGTCAAACCGCAGAAGGCTGACACTTGTTCTTTCCTTCCACCACCCAATGACTCCCTCGCACCTCTTCTTCCTCACCCTCAAAAGATATATATACCTCTTCTTCCACCGTTTTGGACTTCTCGCCTCACTGACTGGCGATTTCAGCAGCAAAGAAATTGAAGGAGAGGATGGATAAATTACTGGGGAATTCTTTCATTCACCAGCTCAATTTGAAAACGGTTAAGGATAAAGGGTAACAGAGTATGAAACGGGAGATGATAATATCTTATCTGATATCTTCTTAATTAGAGCTTGCGAAGACATGAGATGATGATGGTCTGTACAAGTAGCCACTTGAGCCACGGAGCAAGTGTGTTTTAGACATGGATCTTAAAGAACTCTTGAACATTTGATAATGGCACACTTTAGGACAGCAGAGTCGTTAGTTTTAGTGGATGAACTCTTGAAGAGTGAATGGAAACAAAAATGTCACTTTTAATGTCATCATCATTTTATGCGACATTATACGGGAATGCAGTTGAAGCATATCAGTCTACGTGTCAGTTCAAGTATCAATTAAACTGTTTCTTCGTTGAATAAATAGCGTTAAAGCTTCTTCTGTTCGTCAATGATAATCGTGTTCTAGCCGAAATAACCTAATATACTATTCCGTATGTTACATTTTGAACTGTTTTGAAGCATTTTGCAAAAAAAACTGAGCATTCGGTTGGAAGGAGGAAAGAAGTTTTAAACAAACAACGGGGAGCAAATAAGGATACGTAAGATTGAATGTTGTTCATGTTTGACAGAGGATTTCCACCTGTCTGCAGATTCCTCTGATCTCCCACATGCAAAGACAATATGAAATGACTGCAGTAGTAGCGTCTCGAGCGACCATATCGTCGTATAGTTTCAATTGCAGTTTAAATTGAGCCAAATGGCATCTCAAATTCTTCCGTTTCAGTGAGAATGGTTGTGCAGCACACAGTCTCTGAAAGACCAGATGGAATCCTCTCCGCTTTTACTTACATTTCATTCCATTTTGCGAGGAGAAAAAACTATCACCATCATTCCCCATGTAGCCATCCCAATTTCATTTGATGAGTCTGCAACTACATCATTTCGTACAGGTTTATTCTAGTCCTAGTTATGTACAGGATGGTGGAAGCTTGTGTAACTCTAAGTTAGGATGATTCGTAACGTAGCACAGTTTTGTTCCACACGCCACCCTGTATAGGATGTCTGTGTTTTGTGGTAAAGAATCTCTGCTCATAAAAAGATTTACCTGCAGAAGAATAGATGCGATACACAGGAATAAATAAGAAGATATTCTTACTTGGAGACTTTTAGATGTAAATTGCCACGAAAATGGATTCCCACGTGTAGTTTCTTTCACATCGAATTACACTCCCCTACCTAGCCACTATGTAGTCTGCTTGTAAGGTGTTGTATGTACCTGTGCTACTGCGGATGACACTTAAAATATGATTTTTCATCTCTGTGAGTTGCTAGCTCGTTGCAAATGTATACGCTGGCGTTCTTTACAAATCACACATATCGCTTTTTTGCTAAAATTAATGATAATGATTCGCTCTCCAGCGGAATACAAACAGACTTTTCATAAATTCTTGAGCAAACTGTACGTGGCTTGGGGCTACAAGTAAATTATGTCTCACTTTGTTCCCCTTGGCTTCGCCCAACTGGTCTAATTGACTCCTTCAATTACACTTCTAGGGGAGATAATGAAGTGGGTGTGAGAAATACAAGTTTAAACTCTCCTGTCTCCCTGGTAGACCAGGTTTTGCGGTTTATTTCCGCCTTCTCTTACAAACTCAAGCCCATTTCATTCAAGCGAATTTGAAGTTTACAAAGTACAAAAGCGTGCCTTCATGATGAAAGAGCTGATCTTAGGAAATGGTTTGTATACATACAGAAAGGGAAAGGTAGGATTTCGTACACCCGCATGATCATTTGGTTGGTGTTATGGCATGAGTGCAAATTGAATTTATTGCTGGCTTTTAAGATGCAAAGACTGCACAATGAAATTCAGAGAGTGAAATTCTTCTTTGAATTTACTCGTTGGGGAAGGCTGGTGGGCTCATAAAAGTGAAATGCAGTTTGGGATGGCTGTGTAGACAGACCATAACCTGCATTACGTCCAGTCCATTAGGGCTAACTGGAATACTGGATGGAGTTGCATTCATTGCGAGAGGTTTATGGAAGTTACAAGTCTGCTGTTAGTAGTTCTCTAGTCATAAGGATTTCCTCGTGGTAATGCTGCTACCAGTCACGCGTAATCTGTCCAAAGATGAGTAAGTAGATAAAAATAGTGTTTTGTCATGAATCGTGTGAAACAGGCTGGTCCAAGCAGAATCCGATGGCTTCCGGTTCCATGAATTCATTGCAATATGTTCTGCAGTGGATATTTGTAGAATATAAAAAGTGGTTTTACACTTATGAGCAAAAAATCCTGATCTAAAGTTCCCCAGAAGTGAGAGAGAGTTTGTGATGAAGGATTTTAGCATATGAAGGCAAAAACATATACATATCTATGGCAAAAACTAACGAATGAGAAATACCGCAGTGCATGTCCTGTCTTCTACAGACATTCTCTGCATTGGATTCATATCATATGCTGCCCAAGTACGTTAAATAACACAGAAATAAGGATTTCAATTTGTGCACCTGACACGTCATAAATCTCTGCGGCAGTAACTCAAAGTAAGTCACTCCTGGTTGGCGTGAAAGAATTTAGGAAACTATTTGTTCCAAAACCAACGCATTCCGTGTATCACTATTTGTTCCCAGCATTAATAAATACCTTTTGAATAGTTGAATACATTCAAGCTTATTGACAGGAAGTGTCTCTGGGATGAGATTGAAAGTGAAGTTTAGAGAAATACAACAAAGGGTGTCTCTCATAAACTCATTTGATTCAATAGAAAACTGTGATGTGGTAGTGAGTAATGCAATTAGAATTCGTACATGGGTAACTGAGTCGATTACCAGGCCAATTACGTGACTCAGGTGTCTTTGCAGAGAGACAGTCAATGCCATTTGGTATCGTGAGTTCCTCGCATTCATCTCTACATATCGTTAAATCAGCAATACTGCATATGACGGTCATTTCGTCCCAGAATGACTCTGTCCTTTCGTTGCTTTCTGATTCACCAGTCTTTAAGCGAATACTCCAATTTTTCTATTACGAATATTGCACACTTTTTATTTGTCTAGGGGAGTGAAGAGTCCACTCATGAGTTTGGTATGTACATCGCATGCCAACTAAATGTCCCCCAAAGTACCTAATTTAAAACAGCCTTTCAAACTGTTGTTGTAATACAGACATTTGTATTCAGTTGCAAACGGATGTGCAATCACCCGGTGTGAGTCAACTACACCAGCAGATGCGTTTAGTGAATTTGAGTTACTCAATTAGATTGGAATTGCATGAAATGTTTATCTTGTCAGCAAATAATAATGGGATTGTTCATTAATTCTTCAACAATTAGAGGAATTTACAACAGACGAGTGTCTCGTTACGGAGCTCCTGACAATTCAGCCCTTTTGGTCTTAAATTAATTAATTAATTAGTTTTGAAGGACTCGGTTATTTCTGAAACAAGTGGAGCGATTAGACTTTGATCAGCCATTCAAAGCAGAGTCTGGAATGAGATTGCTTTGGGGGTGACCAGTGGATGGGATCTCTAGTTGAGATCAATACAGTTGTAGTGGACCCAAAGGAGCCTTCTACTTTTACAAGAGCAATTCGGATTCTGAAACAGTTTTACTGCTTACTACGAATCGAAAAGGCACCTCTCGTGGTTGCAACAAAATGTTCTATCGATTTCCCCCTAGCTTTTTAGTACCGTGTGAAATTGAAAGTCTTTTAGTGTAAGAAACCAAGATGCAAACTGTAATTTAAGAGTCTCCACGAAGGATGAGTACAATACAACTTTTCTCCTGTTTTGTAACAGAATGTGCCGATTCTCACGCGGATTTTGAGAGCTTTGTGTGTGAAGGATATTATTGGACATCAATATCATAATTCCTGCAAGGAGAAAGCATTACGCTTTATATGTCTACTACTTTTTTGTAAATTAATTGATACGTCTGCAACCTTGGGTTTAATCTCAAAACGGAGACAATGATAGCTGAGAAATGACAAGCAGAATGAAATGGACACTCCAAGGTTGCTTGATGGATATACGAAGGTGCGGTTATTTCACGGGCTAAAGCTAATAATGTTTGTTTAAGTAACATATATTCGCGTGAGAGAGCTACTATATCATTGCTAGCAGATTGTTATTGAATTACCCAAGGATCGCGAGTGCGATATCCGCGTGCTGCTGGTGGGCTAGACATTGTGACATTGTAACCACCACGTTGGCATATCTGACGTGTCAGTCTTGACGTTCATTAGTGATGATGAGTGTGAGGAAATTGGACGCATTCCCTCCGAGGAATGTAGGTCTCCAATCAAGCAATCACATTAGACGTTTATTGTTTCCACGAGAGAAGAAAGTGTGGGAGGAGTTTGTCTTATTAATCCACCTGCCAGTTTGACAAAGCAGACTGTGGAGCATGAATATGAAATGAGTGACATATGCAAATTTGTCAAAGCGAGGCGAAGGATAACAAGGAAACCAAAGAAAGGTTGAAACAAATTGTTATTCAGGTTGTTATTATTAGTTTTCTGTATGTGAATGTTTGTTCTTGTTCACCCACTTCCTTTTATTTTTCGCTGCATGAGATTCCTTATGGGAAGAAGACACGGAGGGATCGATAAGAGAAAGCATCGTGGTGGTGTATTTCAATGGAAGGTACGTCCACAAGAGTAGCGAATGAATGGACGCTCCAGTGGGTACTGCTATTGATCTTCTCGAGATTCAGTTGACGTTGAACATCAAATATCAAGCGAGAAAGGAGCAGCAAATGAGAATAATGAGATTTGTGGTTCAGAATATTCATAAGTCACTCCGGAGTGAGATTCATGAGTGATTCTTCCATGATGACCCAGTTGCTTCTAAAGTCTACACAGCTAACTTGTGACTTGTGATTTCATTTAGCTCAAACGAGTTCTTGAGCGTAGATGATATAATAATACTCTTAAGCGAGGAAATACTTTTTATATCTCTGCCTTTTTATCTCGGCTATTACATTTGTAAGTTGGAGCGATTCATTTCTCTGTAAAAAAGACGAGCGTGCATTTGGACTTCTCTGTGGGATACTCTTAAGTCACTTGGGAAAAAGAAAGACTTTCTCTGAAGTATTTTTCTCCAGAGAGAAGAGATTTCCCAGAAACTTTTGTACTTTATTCGAGACGTCTCAATGAAACATGAGTTTCTTTCCTTCCGTTTTACAACCATTAATCCTATCGACTGTTTCGCAGTAACTTTACGAGTTGTTAAAGTCTCCACTCATTCGCAGAATTTGTAGGGACACGTCAATTTTAGATATTCCCAAAACTGGTTGATATTTCAGTTTTTGGGTTCTTCAGAACGCCAGTCTGCCTTGAGATATAAATATTTATGACTGAGCCATCATCATGCTTGTCGCATTTAGTGTGTCACTGGCTTGTGTACACAACTTGAAGCGTATATATCGTCCAGCCGAGTGGTGCACCCACCCAGAACCAATAATCTTCTTCCTCCTGTACGTCAGAAACCTGTCGCTTTGGTTTATTCCAATAACTTGGAATGAGGACATTAGCACATAGACACTGAAGATAAGGGAATAGTCAACAATGACACGCCTTAGTGTGCCAGGGTAGCTGTTGTAACTTTCGATAAGCTTTATGATTTCATGCAAAGCTAAGTTTTGGAGCTAAGAGAAACACAAACTCTCCGATGTGGAAAATCGATAAACTTTCTAGCAGTTTATTACCTACTCAGCAACTCAAATTGATAAGCATTTGTTATCAGCTGCATGCATTAGCTAAACGGTCTGTCCACGAGATTAATGTATTCTGTGTATTGATCTCCGCAGTCCTAATTCGGGGAAGTTGCATTTTCTTGCTATTATTTATTTGGACAAGTATCAGCCCACAGTATAAATTATCCCCGTGGGACGCTCCTTATGATTCCTCCCCTACAGGGCTATGCTTACAAAGTGTCTATGATTTGTTTTCAAATTTCTTTCTGCACAACACGAACTCTTCCATGGCCCACCGTACAAATTACCAGCGATGAATGTGGAATCTTCCGTAATAAATAAATTGTCATAGCTTATTACACTGCAAGAAATTGTGAATGCTGAGAAGCCCTACTTGTGAATAAAACTGAGCTGGACAACTTTATTGCTTTCCTTTTCAAACATTCCACACACTCGTGTGTTGAACACACAGGCTTACTATTAAGTAGAATCCCATTAATGTCAGAGAAAGTCTTGGGACACTCCTTAGGTTGATTGTATTAAGGTTATGTTGCGTATCAGTGTTGTGTATCAGTAGGTATGAGACAAAACTTTTAAATATGGCTCATTCTTTGTGTTTCAGGACTTAGATCATGGGACGTGGATTTGACCCATGTGGACTTAAGCTGTGAGTTACTCAACCTTGCCAATGCTGCTCCGGAAGGGGATGAAGCGAGAAACGGTAAGTTCCACTTGATGCATTATGAATGGTGTGAATGTGAAGGAAGGGTTAGTTTAGTACTTTAGTATTTGAACAAGAGAAGTGATCAAGTAATTGTTGAGAATGAAAAGGAGTGGATATTGAGTTGTACGGTCAATTTGGAGTAATGGAATGAGAGACGTGGAGAAAGGTAACGAATGAATGTTCCATCTAATCTGGTTAGTCTTCACACTGATCCACCTCCACGAACTGACAAGTCCCTAAGTTCGCCCTCATTCTTCCTGAAATAGACGGCTGAATCAATGAAAGCCATACAAATTCTGTAGTGAGATTTGTGTTAATAGCAGAATTTCACTCTCCATCGCTTCACCACAAGAGACTACGAATTACTTGTCTCTGGACGTGACATATGCTTCGAATTTGAATAGGTCAAATGTCATCCCTCCCGTGGCTTTAGATCTCTCTTCTTGAATTACTTTGGCCACAACAAAAGCTTCTAGTCTGTGTAATAAGGCTTTATTGCCAATCTCTGTTCATGACAATGATACAAAGTATAAAACAGGAAGTAGGGCAAGGAATGCAGACTGTCATAAGTTATAAGTACCCCAGTAGAAGGAAAAATGTACAAGAATTTTTCAATTTCAACTTTGTCCATGGATTGGTAGGATTTAGTGAGTTCTTTTAAATGTCTACGAGTGGAGAAAGGAAAGCATAAAGATTTGTATCGGGACAAAAAACACAAAATGTCCTGTAAGATTACTCCACTCCTCAAGAGAGCAAAGTGAAAAGTCTTTAGGAAATAATCTAGGAATTTAAGGAGTTGTACAAAGAGGAAAGTTTGAGCGTGTGGATGTTGTTGGCACGATGAGAAGTTTTGGAAATAATGTGTTTGTTGCAGGGGAGAAATTGGTTCAGTGGGCATCAGAGAGTTTGGTGGTGGAAGTGTTGATTCACTGTCAAGTGAACACGCTGCAGCAATGCATGAAGAATCTCTTGTCCAGCTTCACCAAACATCGACACATTATCCATGCGGGCTACACTTTCGAGGGAAGTGGCTCATGGATTCTCCAGGTTTGTGATTTCTCTACTTTTCTGCTGGGTAGTTTGGGATGTAGTGTCTGTAGTAGTAGGGACGTTATATGGATGGAATGTGAATGATGAGTGTGTGAAAAGGATGGGACGTTTTCAATCACGGACTTTGTGGAGCTGTGGGAGGAGCCGGAGGTGCACCGGATCCTTGGGGCATACAAGGGGGACATCAGCGTCTCTGTTCACTGTGCCGAGGAGAACGGCTGGACTGAAGACCGGCTGAAGCGAGAGTCGTTCACCAAACTGTGCCAAGTTCGCCTGAATCCTGAAGACAAGTTGACTGGTCATTCGTCGGGAATCATCTCGTTCGTAGAGTACCTTTCTAACATGTTGGTCCCTGCGCCTCTCAAGGATGTCTTGGAACCTTCAGAAATCGTGGGGAACATCAGGTTCAGTCACCCGACGCTCTACGTCTTCCCCGGGGGACAAGGCGATGCTGCACTATTTGGAGTGAATGGATTTAACATGCTCATCGACGGAGGTTTCTCCCGACGTGCGTGCTTCTGGGACTTTACTCGACACCTCGATAGACTCGATGCGGTGCTCCTCACTCGCGTCAACAACAACGCAGTTTGCGGACTGGATTCCGTACTGGAGAGAAAAAGAATGAACACTGTGTACCCTCAAATAGGCCACTTCTTTGGTAATGTTATGGAGAGAAAGCACCCGGAGATGGAGAAAGAATCCTCCGGTGAACTCCTCGTAAGTCTGACTGAAACGGGTCAAAGGTTACTGGACAACCTGAGAAATATCAATCTAAGGCCGCAGCATTGCTTTCGCGAACATACTATCGAGCCTGTGAATCTGTACCACAAAGTGGGACACGGGAAGCTGGACATGTACGTCTTGAATCCGGCGAAGGACTCACGGGAAGTGAGAGAATTCCTGTCCAAGTGGAACACGGACTGCAAGTCATTTGTTCAGGCGAAGATGGCCGTCCGAGTGGAGGCCAACAAGGAAGTCAACTATCCCGTGCTGAACTTGGTGTCCATCTGTGCCCTTGTTGTATGGCAGCCGGACAACCCCCGCGAGCCCATTACTCGCATCCTATTTCCCGGAAGTACCCCGCAGCAGAAGATATTCGAGGCTCTGAATAAGTTGAAGCACTTGGAGTTTCTCAAGTACCCCGTGTGTTCCGCCAAGACTATCGCTGCCTCCCATAAAAGTAGAGTCAAGTCTGAGAAGGTAGTTTCCGAGGTGAAGAGTCAATTGTCCTCCAAAGCTGCTGCTGCTGCTTCGAGTGGCCCAGCTGGTGGGGCAGAAGGAGACGCAAAGACTTTGAGTAGTCAAAGAGCTCCTTCTGAGTCCCGAGTGACCTCGTCGAGATATTCATACTCTGCTGTGAGATCAAAGATCTCTTCTTCGCAACGCAGCGATTCCTCCTCCACCATTCAAACGACTACTGGAGACAGTGAGAAGGTGTCTGCTACTTCTGCAGCTGCAGAAAGGGAACGGAAGGGTCGAGAAAGAAGTCGGGAGAAACGAAAGGTCACTTCTTCGTCCACTGTTCGCTCGGAGATTACCAAAGACAAGGATAACAAGACAGTCGAGTCAGAAGTCAAGAGGTCTAGTAGCAGAAGAGTCGACTCAGGTTTGTCAAAGACAACGAGTGCAGCGAAAGTTTCGTCTTCTGGGGAGGTGAAAGCGAAGGTATCCAGCAGAACTGTTGTGTCTTCAAGAATTGATTCTGGAAAGAAGCCCCCCACCGGAATTACCAGTCCTCCTGCAAAGAAGGAAACCAGTGGAGGCTCTTCCGAGAACGGCACCACCACCCCAAGAGAGAAGAAGCCTACCACCACTTCCAAGTATGGAATTGGTGTCACCAGAACAACTGTCTCCAAGAGTTCAGCTGCATCGGGTGCAGCTGCAGCTTCTCCTCCCTCCACTCCCCCCAAATCTGCTAAAGAAGCGACAAACAGGAAAGTGGTCACTTCTTCCTCAACCACTACGAGAAAACCTCTTGTTGACAAATCCAAGTCTACTTCACGAGTTCCACCCGTTTCCAAGTCGTCTTCCACAACCGCAGCGGCTTCCACTTCCTCCACCACTACAAAAGCAACCACTGCTAGACCTTCAACTGCTAATAAGCGAGCAGCAGCGGGAGGAAATGAGCCTGTGGCTGTCAAGCGACCTGGAGCCTCTGCTAAAGTTGCAGCTGGAGCTGCTGCTGCAACAGCTGCTGTTGCTGGAATAGCTGCAGTTGTTGGTTTAAGTGGAGGCAAGTCAGAAGATAGTGGAGAAACCAACGGGCATTCTGAGACAAGAGGAGAGAAAGTAAAGGAAGTGGACGTGGAGATTGTTTCTGCAGATGACTCGCAAGAAATCGCTGGAGACGACGCAGCTGAGCATCCCCAGAACGGTCTGAGTGTACCAGTGACCGAGTCGAGCTCTGAGATGAGTTCCCTCGACCATATTTCATTGACAGAGGAAATGATGGAGAGTCGGAATGGTCACACATTGTCTTCCGAAGACATAATTACTCAAATTTCGAAGGACAAGTATAATGGAGAAGATGTGCAGTCAGAAACCCACACCATCACCGAACCCGGGATGGGTGGTGAAGGTTATGACGAGGAAGACGAGTATCTAATCGTAGAGAAAGACGAAAGTGCTGGAGGAGAGGAAATAGATTCCAACATTATCTGCGGATACGACGAGTCTGGTGAAATGTCTCGGTTGAAGTTGGACAAGGACAACGCGGAAGAAGATGAGGAAGAACACTCGCGAGAAAAAGAAGTGCTGGAGGAGAAGGAAGTTTCCGAAATGGTTTCATCCGCCGAACCGATGGAGTCTGAAGAGACGCTGCTCACCAAGTCAGCAATTACACAGGACGAAGGGCAGCAGGAAGACATTGAGATTCCTGAACCAGAAAAGTCTCGGGAAGGCCTTGAAGTTGAATACGAATCTCGTGAGAGACGCGAGGAAGATGAAGGTCAAGTTGTGTCCTCAGACTTGGAGAAGCTTGCAGAACCTGAGACAACTCGTGTGGACCAGAGTAAAATTTCCGTGGAGAGAGACGCATCTGCAGTTTCCATTCCCCAAGATGACACCCAGCCAGATGATGATGACCAAATTGAAGAGTCTAAAGAAGAAATAGTAGAGGAAATTCAGGCTTCTGCGGTTTCCAGTTCTCAAACTGCCCCAAAAGACACGTTAGAAAGGGGAACTGATCTGTTGGAAGAGATTACAGAGCTCCCGACTTCTAAAGACGAGATCAACGAGCAAGAGGAAAGTCCTGAGTCTCAACTTGCTGAAGAAAGCAAAGAGACAGAAGAACGTGACAAGGGAATCGTTGAGGAGATAGAAGAACAAATGGAACGAGGACAGGAGGAGACAGTTTCCAAATCTCCTGTACCTTCTGAAAAGGAGATTGAGGAAAGCAAAGTGGAGAAGGACGAGGTTGTCTTATCCGCAACAAAACCTTGTGAGTCACGACCAGAAGAGACAGTCGAGATTACGGAAGTATCTGAGGTAGACACGCAAGGAAAGGTGTGTTTGGATAAAGAGGAACCTTTAGAGGCTCAAGTTGCACTACAATCTGAATCTCTACTCGAGGTGACACAGTCAGAACCTGTTGATTCGTCAGGAGATGGTGAGACAGAGACTGAAGGAAAAGAAGGTGTGGAAGAATCGACGGAGCTGTCTGTAGATTCACAGGAGGTCAAAGTTGACTCAAAAGTAACGGAAGAAGAGAGTGAAGACTCTCGAGATAAGGAAAGTGGTGATAAACTTTCAGAAAATGAAGTAATTAAATCGGTCAGGAGTGACGACATTATTAAAGAGGACGAAGATAAATCAGAAGGTATCGGGGAACCAGGGGAGTCTGAGACAAAAGAAATTACTACTAAAGAGGAAGTAGATGCTTCAGGACAATCTGCAGAACAAAAGACCCGATCGAAACGATCAATCTCTCTACAAATCGATGAGTCCAAGTTACAGGCAGACGATGATCAGAAAGACGGATTGGAAGCAGTGGTCGAGGATGTTGTGGAAGTGACTCAGCTCACGGGGGTCGATGCTCCAGTTTCCCTTTCCCAACCGGGTGCAGAGGGAAAATCTTCCCAAGAAGCTGGAGATGAGATTACAACAGAAATTGAATCCAAGTCAGACGATCAGATTCACATAGTTGAGAAATTGGCTATTAACGATGGCAAGCGAGGGGAATCATCTTCTGTGGAAGAAGACGAGCGAAAGACTCCCGGGCTGGAGAAAGAAGAAGCACAAGAGGAACTGGAGACTAGTAAGGAAATTGAAAGGAAATCTGATCAACGAGAGGAAAAAGAAGTAGATGATTCAGTATCAGTAATTGATGTTAAAAAACAAGGAGATCGATTTGACGAGACAGAAGTGATGCAGTGGACTGAGAGAGAAATATGCGAAGGGATTTCGGAGCCTGTTGTATCGTCAATGATGGTTACAGGAGTGGAAGGAATCATTAAATCCAGAGACGGTGAGGTGGAACACGGAAATGATCAAGAGATTCGTTTGGAAGCTGATCTCAAAGAGACCGTGAAGATGCTTGAGGAGGTGGCGGTTGATAATGAGGCTGCAGGTGGACCGTATGATGAACCCAAGGAACATGAGACCACGTCCACACCCCCTGGGACTCCAATTGAGAAAGAACAAGGTGATGAGGTAGAAGAAGTGAAGGTGAGAAAGAAGCGATCGATTGGGGGACAACGCGAGGACGTGATTTTGGAGACTGGGGATGAAGTGGATGTGAAAGATGACCTGGACAAGCAAGAGGACGAGGCTTATGAGTCTATTGAGATTGAAGGTGACGTTCCTCCAAAAGAGGAGGAGATGGAGAAGAGAGTGCTGGGAGATCAAATTGACAAGTCTCCTGTTGAAAGTAAAATTGTCACTGCTTTTTTGCAAAGCGAAGGGGAATTTAAGGCTCCACTGCAAGAAGTGGAACAAGATGATGTCGATGTGGCTGAGGGAAGAGTTTCAAAATCTCCTAGTGAGGGAACAACGTTAGTTTCTTCCACACTGATCCCAACAGGCACTGAGGATAAGTCTGTGTCTCCCACTTCAGAAGAAAAAGCTGTCTCTCCAGGTCCAGAAGAAATCGCAATATCTCCTGCTCCAGGAAATGAAAGTGCGTCTCCAATCCCTGCAGAGCAGTCAGTTCCTCCAGCTCCAGAAGAAAAATCTGCGTCTCCAGTCCCAGAAGCACAGGATATGGTCCCTGCTGAAGAAGAAAAGGCTTTGTCTCCAGCTCCCGAAGAACAAATAGCCTCCTCAGCTCCAGGAGACAAAGCTGTATCTCCAGTTCCTGAAGTAAATGATGTCTCCCCATCTCCAGAAGACACAACAGTCTCTCCAGCCCCCGAGACTGAGCTGACTTCTTTGGCTACGGAATCAGTGTCTGAAGTTCTTGAGAAAGAGACGGTGTCTCCAGCTCCTGAACTAGAGGAAGCAGTCTCTTCAGTAAATAAAGATAATAAGGTAGCTGCTCCCATCGCAGAGGAGAAATCGATTTCTCCTACTACCCACAAAGAGTGTGTCGCTCCAAGTGAAGAATTGGAAACTGTCTCAGAATTCCCTACAGGAACGCTGGAGAGTCAAAAAGCCTCGACTCCAATTTCTCCAGTCTCTGGAGTTCCTGAAGTTGCTGAAGACATTATTACCGCCTCAGTAAGCTCAGTTAAAGAAATTGCATCTGTTCAATCTGTTCCACAAGACGTTTCCGTGTCTCTCACTCCGGATGAGTCAATCACAACTGACAAGGAAAGTGTGATCTCTGGAGACCCTAAGGACAAGGTTACGTCACAAGAACAACCTGATACATACAAGTCTGCAGAAGAAACTGTGTCAGGAGATGATGTTGCAGAGATGAAAACTTCTGAAGTTCAAGAAGAGTTGACAGATACAACAGAACACGTAGAATCAGAGGTGATTTCATCCCTGGAAAAACATGTGTCTGATGAGGAAGAGACACGTCGAGTCACAGACACCGAGGTTGAAGCTGCAGTTGAGGAATCAACTAAGTCCCTTTCTCTGGACAATATAACTTCAGCCCCAGCTACATTATCAGCTGTAGAAGAAAAAGCTGTGTCTCCAGTTCCAGACGACAAGGCCGTGTCTCCAGCTCCAGAAGACAAGGCTTTTTCTCCAGCTCCAGAAGACAAGGCCGTGTCTCCAGCTCCAGAAGATAAGATCGTGTCTCCAGCTCCAGAAGATAAGGCTTTTTCTCCAGCTCCAGAAGACAAGGCCGTGTCTCCAGCTCCAGAAGACGAGGCTGTTTCTCCAGCTCCAGAAAACAAGGCCGTGTCGCCAGCTCCAGAAAACAAGGCTATTTCTCCAGCTCCAGCAGACAAGGCTTTTTCTCCAGCTCCAGCAGACAAGGCTTTTTCTCCAGCTCCAGCAGACAAGGCTTTTTCTCTAGCTCCAGAAGACAAGGCTATTTCTCCAGCTTCTGAAGAAAAAGCGGTAACTGTTGCTTCAGGAGTAGAAACTGCGTCTCTAATCTCAGAAGAAATGGTGGTTACTGCAGCTCTAGATGAGAAAGCTCTGTCTTCAGCTCCAGAAGAACAATCTGTCAATGAATTGGATATGGTTCCTGCTGCAGAAGATAAGGCTGTGACTCAGACTCCAGAAGACAAGCCTGTTTCTCCTGTTCCAGAAGAAACAGCTGTCAATGCAGCTCCAGATGACACTTCGGTCTCTGCTACTCTAGGGGAGAAATCAGTGTCTCCAATTGTTCCGGAAGAAAAATCAGTGTCTCCAATTGTTCCGGAAGAAAAATCAGTGTCTCCAGTTCCAGAAGAAAAATCAGTGTCTCCAGTTCCAGAAGAAAAATCAGTGTCTCCAGTTCCAGAAAAAAAATCTGTATCTCCTACTCCTGAAAAAGCTTTATCTGAAGCTGTTGATGATAAAGTTGCATCGGCTACTCTAGCGGAGAAGCCTGTATCTCCAGTTCTAGTGGACGAAGCTGTACTGTGTACATCAAATGGAGGGCTTTTACTGTCAGCTCCTGGAGATGAAGCTGCTTCAACCGAAGAAGACAAACCAGACTCGCCCATTCTTGCAAAAGAGTCAGTCGCATATTTTGAAAAACCGACCACGGCCTCGAAAGAAATGCCCGTTGATGATGAAGCGGCTGAAGAAAAATTAATGTCTCAGGTCATCGAAGAAAGCGTTGCAGCAGAGGAGACGACAATCTCTTCAGCTCCAGAGGAAAAATTAGTCATCTTAGACTCCGTTTCTGGCGCTCAGGAAGAGAAATCAGCGCTAGACGAAGTTCCACCTATTCCACAAAGTTATGAGACCTCAGCGTTAAAGGACCCCGCTTTATTCTGCGAAGAAACCGTTGGTAAATCGACAATAGCAGACGCAGTTTTGTCACAAACACATGACGATGTAATCAGTACACATCAGTCATCAGATAAGAATGATACGTTGGAGATGAAAGCCGTGGAGGAAGAGAGAGATGAGGAGGCACTTGAGGTTGGGGGAATTCCAGGAGAAATTGCAGACTCGACGAAACTTGGTGTGGAGGGGAAAGAAGAGGAAAGTCAATTAGCAGAGGAAATCGATCAGCGTGAAATGGGTCAGCGAATGGATGAGACTGCAAAACCTGTGAGTCTTAAGGAAGATGAATCAATTAAGGACTTGAAACACATTACAGAATCTTCTGAGGCTGCAAAGGAGGAGTCACTGAAGACTGATGACCGAGTAATCAGTCCTCAGGTATCTCCAGCCACTGATGATGTTGAGCAAGGTGTCGATGTCGATGAAAAGTTGGTTTCCTTAGATCAACTGCATGAAGGTCAAGTGGTTTTGTCCGTGGAAAAATCCGCTGCATCTGCGGAATCTCAAAAGTCTCCAATGGATGATGGTGAGTCGACTTCACCTAAGACACCTTTGTCTAAATCTCCTGTTCCTGTTGAGGATTCATCTGCAACATGGGAGGAATCAAAGTCTTCAGTACCTGATGAGATTACAGAAATGCATGTTGCTGATAAAGAGACTGGCTCAGTGGATGACTCTCTGACATCTCCTGCTAAGATTGAATCAAAGTCGCCTGTTCCAGCAGAAGAATCTGATGTTACACAACATAAATCTGTGTATCAGGAATCGAAGCCACAAGTACCTCAGTCAGACTCGATATTTACAGTGCCTCTGGAGGAACTTGATGCTCTAAAAATCTTAGAAGTTGATGAATTTATTTCCCAAGCAGCATTTGGCGAATCTAAATCTCCAGTTCCAATGGAAGATTCTAAGTCCCCAGTACCTTTGGAGGAATCTAAATCCCCAGTACCAGCGGAGGAATCTAAATCTCCAGTACCAGCGGAGGAATCCAAATCTCCAGTACCAGTAGAGGAATCTAAATCTCCAGTACCAGTAGAGGACTCCAAGTCCCCAGTACCAATGGAGGAGTCAAAGTCCCCAGTACCAATGGAGGAGTCAAAGTCCCCAGTACCAATGGAGGAGTCAAAGTCCCCAGTACCAATGGAGGA
>JAQGAB010000871.1:0-21055 GCA_034696565.1 Isotomurus graminis | reverse complement strand
GAGAAAGGTGTTTAACTTTTATACCTTTCCACATGAGTTGTGAGTTATATTTTAGTTAACACTGGAGAGTGCCGACTGTAAAAGTTTGTTGTCGGGTGTGTTTAAAGGGAAGTGAGGGTTGATTTTCTATTGGATATCAAACATTCAGGAACAAATCCTAATTGAAATTGAGTGATACACACGTGGAATAATATAAAAGGCAATTAGAAGACATGGCAGCAGGTTTGGTGAAGGACTCCATTGTCAGTCACGCACGTGCCTTAATTACAGAGTTTCATAATTACATAAAGCATGTATGAGAGTTAATAGAATCCTCGTGTGTAGAGTTTAGGATGAATAGATTTGCGGAGAATCCAACTGTGAACCAGGTGCGTGCCTTAATTACCGAGTTTCATGATTACATAAATCATGTCTTAATATTTGAATCCTCGCCTGATGAGTTTTTGAGATTGAAATACAAATTCATGTACAAATTATCTTAATTAAAGTTGGATTAAAAATCCCATTTTATTCGTAAACGAAACACATGAGTTGTACTAATCTTAAAGTGAATCTATTTAAGAAGACACGACAACCTTTGCCTAGTTGGATTTTCTTGGGGAAGCGACGATAGGAATTTTCTATAGGCGACTGTGAGAATTCCACCCAGGACGACTGCGGCTCCAATTGAACTGATTAAATAATACATGAATAAATATTCGGCTTAGTGTTAAGAGATATTGTTTAGCGTGATGAGAGACCTGTAGACATCAGGAACGACTCCGAGGAAGATGAACTGCAGAACGAAGCCAAAGATGACATCGAAACAACGGATGAGGGCCACAGTTCCAGCAGTTTCAAAAGTGAGGGCGATAATGTCGAAAAGAACTCCAACAAAGGAAACTAACATGAATGCAGACAGCACAAGCGATTGTTGTAGTCCGTAGGGGATTGTAAATTGACCCAAAGTGAAGCACATAATAGTTGTTTGAATAACTCCAATTAATCCAAAGGCAAGTGTGCTCAAGGCCCAGTGGATCTCACGGAACTTTCTTGTGAGTATCGAGTGAAAAGCTGAAGACAAAAGTGACCCCATGGCGAGACTTGTTCCAATCTGAAATAAAAACGTACAGAGGTTATCTTAAAGCTTTCTTTGTGCTGTCTTAAGTGTTTATTCGTGTTTGAATTACACCAGAGGTTTGGAATCAAAAGATTCTTGTCCAGTGAGGAAAGGAGGTCTTGCGACAATAACCAGTCCACCAACAGTGATAAAGGCAATTATAAGTGGGACGATTCCACAAGTCTCTCTGAGAAGGAAGTGGCCCAAAATGGTGACAAGAACAGGACTGGCGTGGCTTATCACTGAAATGTCGCCGACTGTGAGGAACTGTACGGCGCAGCTTCGAAGAATCCATGAAGTGCAGACGAGGATTCCATTAATCTGTAGAAGTTTTGTCTTTGTTAGGAATTTGTGGTTAATTAGTTAGATGGAATGAAGTACCACAAGCAAAATACACGTCTTCGAGTTGTTTTTGGATGAGAGAGGCCAAACGCTGGAGTAGACTGACTTCTTAAGACTTTCTTCACTTTTAGAGGAACACGGGGTCCAGTTTAAGAAGATTGTGACAGGAAATATAGCAATGGTGACTCCGAGGAATTTCCAGAAGGAGATTCTATAAGCATCGAATCCGTAATCCTCAAGGATTTTGACGAGGAGGATGCTAATGGATACGGCAAGGCTGGTGATAAGGGTACATATAATTCCTGTGTATTGTCTGAATCCAGTTGTACCGTCTTTAAGAGATTCACAGGGCTTTGGATTTGGATGTGTCTCTTTATCACTTAGGCTAAGGTTCATATTGGTTTTCACGGTTAACTTGGCTGTGAAGAAAATGTTGAATGAGGAGACACTTTAGCCCCTTTGCGATATGGTGAAGTCCCCACGGAGTAGATGGAACTGAAATAAGTGTTGATGTGCGTGACAAAAGATGTGGGAATGAAATGATGTGTGATCAGTGGGATGCGATTAATATTCTAAGGAACAATTCAAAAAGATTTAGTGTAAAAGGTGATTAGCAGAGAAGAAGGAAATATTGTGTAGAAAAATGTGTGCAACATGCGTCTTAATGTTACGACTGCCTAAGTGAGACTAAAGACTAAATGAAATACTACAGGATCACGTCTTAACTAATTCCACATCTTATTAGCTATTTTCTTTCTGTTAGTCAACTGCTAAGTGTGAAAGGTGAATAAGAGGTGAGCTTTGGGTTTATGACTTTTGACACTGAAATTCCGATTTGCAAATCGTGCGTAAACGACTAAGGATTATAAATTGCGTACTACATGCTTGATGCATCACGTGCAGTTTCAAAAGTGAGGACAAAAATGTCGAAAACGACGGCTACGAAGCAAACTGAGATGAATGCAGCCAGCACAAGTGATTCTTGTAGTCCGTGGGGAATGGCAAATTGACCCAAAGTGAAGCACAGAATAGTTGTTTGGATAACTCCGACTAATCCCAAGACAAGTGCAGTCAAGGCAAAGTGAACCTCATGGAACTTAAACTTTATTTTAGAAAACAAAGCAGCCCATATGCAGGATTGGCTGAATCAATTAAGGATGAACGCGCGACGTTAATTTATTCAATCAATAAGGCATATAGATTTATAATAATTTGATCGGTAAAAGGTGACTTGAACTTTGGGTCTGTATTGTTAACTTGGCATTCGCTGGTCCAAATGAAGCTCTCTTTGATTGGTTTGACGGACATTAAATCAGCCATTAAGGTTATTAAATAAGGAATCATTGCTTGATTAGTGAATGAAACCTGACGGTATGAGTTGCAGAGCTTTACCACAAAGTGGAATAATGAAATGTAGCCCCGAGACATACGGCAAAGACTTGTGCCTTACTGCAAAGCAAGTCAAAGGGTCCTCTACAATCTTTCTATAAAAAGCACCTTTGCATTTAATGGGAACATAAGTGGGAATCCCTAACAAGAGAAAGGTGTTTAACTTAGGTGATATTTAACACTGCAGAGTGTCAGCTTAAATAGTGACTTGTGTGTAAATGGAAATGAAGTGAGGGTTGATCTTCTCATAGATATCAAACATTCGGAAACAATTCACAATTGAAAATGAATGATACACACGTGGAATAATATATAAGGCAATTAGCCGATAAGGCAGTGGAGGAATAGATTTGCGGATAATCCAACTGCCAGTCAGGGACGTACCTTAATTACAGTAGCATCGAATCCTCGTCTATACAGTTCATTTGCGATTGAAATACAAATTGCTGTAGAATATATCTTAATTGAATATGGATTTAAATGTTCCTTTATTCATTTCAGGTCTCCATCTTTGGGTCAAATCAAATAGACGAGTTTTACAAATCTTACAGTGAATCTATTTAAGAAGACACGACAACCTTTGCCTAGTTGGATTTTCTTGGGGAAGCGACGATAGGAATTTTCTATAAGCGACTGTGAGAATTCCACCCAAGACGACTGCGGCACCAGTTGAACTGATTAAATAATATATGAATGAATATTCGGCTTAGTGTTAAGAGATATTGTTTAGCGTAGTGAGAGACCTGTAGACATCGGGAACGACCCCGAGGAAGATGAACTGCAGAATGAAGCCAAAGATGACATCGCAGCAACGGATGAGGGTCACAGTCCCAGCAGTTTCAAAACGGAGGGAGAGAATGTCGAAAAGAACTCCAACAAAGGAAGCTAAGATGAATGCAGCCAGCACAAGAGATTCTTGTAGTCCGTTGGGGATTGTAAAGTGGCCCAAAGTGAAGCACAGAATAGTTGTTTCGATCACTCCGACAATTCCAAACACAAGTGCGCTTAGGGCCAAGTGGATCTCACGGAACTTTCTTGTGAGTATCAAATGGAAAGCATATGTCAAAAGTGACCCCAGAGCGAGACCTGTTCCTACCTGAAATAATGAATACATCTTGTCTTATAACTTTCTTTGTGGATTAGTTATTCGCGGTTGGAACAAACCAGAGCGTTTGAATCAAAGGCTTTTGTTCCAGTGAGGAGAGGAGGTCTTGAGACAACAACCAGTCCACCAACAGTGATAAAAGCAATTATAAGTGGAACGATTCCACAAGTCTCTCTGAGAAGGAAGTGACCCAAGACGATAACAAGAACAGGACTAGCTTGGCCTATAACTAATGTGTCGCCAATTGTGATGAACAGTACGGAGTAGCTTCGAAGAATCCATGCAGTGCATACGAGGATTCCATTGATCTGTAGAAGTTTGGGCTTTGTTAGGAATGCTTGATTAATTAAATGATGGAGACTGTACCACAAGAAACATGCACGTCTTCCGGTTGTCTTGGGAGGAGAGAGGCCAAATGCTAGAGTAGACTGACTTCTTAAGGCCTTCTTCATTTTTAGAGGAACACGGGGTCCAGTTAAAGAAAATGGTGAGAGGAAATATAGCAATGGTGACTCCGAGGAATTTCCAGAAGGAGATGCTGTAAGCATCGAATCCGTAATCCTCAAGGATTTTGACGAGGAGGATGGCAATGGATACGGCAAGGCTGGTGATGAGGGTGCAGATCATTCCTGTGTAGTGTCGGAATCCAGTTATACCTTCTTTAAGAGATTCACAGGGCTTTGGAAGTGTCTCGTCATCACGTTGGCTAAGGTTCATATTGGCTTACACGGTTAACTTGGGTACGAAGAAAAGGTTGAATGAGGAGACACTTTAGCCCCTTTTCGATATGATTAAGTCCCCACAGAGGAGATGGAACTGAAATAAACGTAGGTGTGTGTTACAAAAGGTGAAAGGTGTGATAATGAAATGATGTGTAATGTGATTAATATTCTGAGGAACCATTCAAAAAGATTTAGTGTAAAAGGTGATTAGCAGAGTAGAAGGAAAGATTGTGTAAAAACATGAGTGCAATATGCGCGTTAATTTTTTGACTGCCTAAACGAGACTAAACGGAATTCGACAGGATCACGTGTGTACTGTATATAAACTTATTAGTCATTTACTTTCTATTAGTCAAGTGCAAAGTGTGAAAAGTAAATAGGAGATAAGCTTTAGGTAAATGACGTGCAACAGTTTAACACTGAAATTCCGATTTACAAATTGTACGAAAGGGACTAATTGTAAGAATATTAACTGTGTACTTCACGGTTGATGTATCAAGTGTCAATTTTATTAAGAAAGCCATTGAAAATTAAATAAGCCTGCACAGTGACAGGTTAAATAGTTTGTTGTGTGTAGTAGAAATGAACTGAGGCTTGATCTTCTCATAGTTATTTCCTAATTAGAAAAGAATGATAAACACCTGGAAGAATAAAAAACGCAATTAGCCAGTAAGGCAGGGGGAATAGATTTGCGGAGAATCCAACTGTCAGTCAGGCTTGTGCCTTAATTAGTGTTTCATAATTACATAAAGCATCGAATCCTCGTGTGTAGAGTTTGGTTGCGATTAAAACACAAATTGCTGTAGAATATATCTCAATTGAATTTGGATTTAAATGTTCCTTTATTCATTTCAGGTCTCCATCTTTGGGTCAAATCAAATAGACGAGTTTTGCAAATCTTAATTCGAAACTATCTAAAAAGACACGACAACCTTTGCCTAGTTGGATTTTGTTCGGGAAGGGACGACAGGAATTTTCTGTAAGCGACTGTGAGAATTCCACCCAAGACGACTGCGGCACCAATTGAACTGATTAAATAATATATGAATGAATATTCGGCTTAGTGTTAAGAGATATTGTTTAGCGTGGTGAGAGACCTGTAGACATCAGGAGCGACTCCGAGGAATATGAACTGCAGAATGAAGCCAAAGATGACATCGCAACAGCGGATGAGGGCTACAGTCCCAGCAGTTTCAAAAGTGAGGGCGAGAATGTCGAAAAGAACTCCTGCAAAGGAAACTAAGATAAATGCAGCAAGCACAAGAGATTCCTGTAGTCCGTGGGGAATTGCAAAGTGGCCCAAAGTGAAGCACAGAATGGTTGTTTGGATCACTCCGACAATTCCAAACACAAGTGTGCTCAAGGCCCAGTGGATCTCACGGAACTTTCTTGTGAGTATTAAATGGAAGGCTAATGACAAAAGGGACCCCAGAGCGAGACCTGTTCCTATCTGAAATAATGAATACATTTTGTCATGTGTCGTTCTTTGTGCATTTGTTATTCGTGTTTGAACAAAACCAGAGCATTGGAGTCAAAAGATTGTCTTCCAGTGAGGAAAGGAGGTTTTGAGACAACAACCAGTCCACACACAGTGATGAAAGCAATTATAAGTGGGACGATTCCACACGGCTCTCTGAGGAGGAAATGGCCCAAGACGGTGACAAGAACAGGACTAGCTTGGCATATTACTGATATGTCGCCGATTGTGAGGAACTGTACGGCGTAGCTTCGAAGAATCCATGCAGTGCATACGAGGATTCCATTAATCTGTACAATAGTGTTTGGGCTTTGTTAGGAATGCAAGTAGTTTGTGAAGGATTGGCTGATGGAAAGAATTACCACAAGAAATATGCACGTCTTCCAGTTGTCTTTGGATGAGACAGGCCAAATGTTTGAGTAAAGGGACTTCTGCTGGCCTTCTTCATGTTTAGAGGAACACGGGGTCCAGTTTAAGAAGATGGTGACAGGAAACATAGCAATGGTGACTCCGAGATATTTCCAGAAGGCGATGTTGTAAGCATCGAATCCGTGACCCTCCTGGATTTTGACGAGGAGGATGCTAATGGATACGCTAAGGCTGGTGATGAGGGTGAAGATTATTCCTGTGTATTGTCGGAATCCAGTTGTACCGTCTTTAAGAGATTCACAGGGTTTTGGATGTGTCCCTTCATCCTGTTGGCTAAGGTTCATATTGGTTTTCACGGTTAACTTGGATATAAAGAAAAGGTTGAATGAGGAGACACTTTAGCCCCTTTGCGATATGATGAAGTCCCCACAGAGTAGATGGAACTGAAATAAGTGTTGATGTTCGTGACAAAAGATGTGGGAATGAAATGTGTGTGATTGTGATTTAGGAATGAAATGGTGGGTGATTAGTATTCTCCTTAGGAGACAATTCTAAATGATTTAATTAAAAAGGTGATTAGCAGAGTAGAAGGAACGATTGTGTCGAAAAATGTGTGCAACATGCGTCTTAATACTACAACTGCCTAAGCGAGACTAAACGAAATACGAATCACGTGTGGGTTTTATCAAATCTTATTAGGTATTTTATTTTTGTTAGTCAGCTGCAAAGTGTGATAAGTAAATAAATTCATGGAGAAAAGACTTAGGCGTGACTATGAATTCACTGACATGTGTAAAATTCATATTTAAAGCATGTGTGAGAGTAATGGAATCCTCGTGTGTAGAGTTTGTTTGTGATTGAAATACTAATTCCTGTAGACTATATCTTGATTGAAGTTCGATTTAAAATGTTCTTTTATTACTTTTAAGTCAAAATTAAGTCTACACCTTTGGGATGATACTTTGGGTCAAATGAAATAGACGAGTTTTACGAATCTTAAGGTGAGTTTATTTAAGAAGACACGACAACCTTTGTCTAGTTGGATTTTGTTCGGGAAGCGACAACAGGTATTTTCTATAAGCGACTGTGAGAATTCCACTTAACACGACTGCGGCACCAATTGAACTAAATGGACAAAGAGTAAATATTTGGCTTAATTTTGCCCGCTAAAATATTGTTTAGCGTGGTGAGAGACCTGTAGAGATCGGGAACGACCCCGAGGAAGATGAACTGAAGAATGAAGCCAAAGATGACATCGCAACAACGGATGAGTGTCACAGTTCCTGCAGTTTCAAAACGGAGTGAGAGAATGTCGAAAAGAATTCCTACAAAGGAAACCAAGGTGAATGCAGACAGGACAAGCGATTCTTGTAGTCCGTTGGGGATTGCAAAGTGGCCCAAAGTGAAGGACAGAATAGTTGTTTCGGTGGTTCCTACAAATCCCAAAACAAATGCAACCAAGGCGAAGTGGACCTCACGGAACTTTCTTGTGATTATCGAGTGAAGGGATGAGAGTAAAAGTGACCCTAAAGCCAGACTTGCTCCAATCTGAAATTCAAAGGTACAGATTGTCTCATAGGGTTCTAATTCTTATTAGTTTTGGACCAAACCAGAGCGTGGAGATCGTAAGACTCATTTCCAGTAAGGAAAGGAGGTCTTGTCACAATAACGAGTCCGGCAACAGTGATTAACGCGCTGATAAGTGGGACAACTCCACACGCTTCTCTAAGGAGGAAGTGTCCCAAGATTGTAACAAGAACAGGCCTGACGTGGGTGATTACTGATACGTCTCCGATGGTAAGAAACTGAATGGCAGAGCTTCTAAAAATCCATGAAGTGCACCCAAAGATCGCGTTTAGCTGTAAAAAGTGTCTAGTCATTTAGTGAACGAGTAATTAACTAATGAATTAGTTTTAAACGGAGTGAGTACCACTACGAATGTGAATATTGTCCAGCTTTTTGTAGTTTGGAGAGGCCAAATGCTGAAGCAAACAGATTTCTTTTGGCTTTCTCTGTTGTTGGACGAACAAGGAATCCAGTTTAAGAAAATGGTGGTAGGAAATATAGCAATGGCGATTCCGAGGTATTTCCAGAAGGAGATGCTGTAAGGATCGAACCCGTATCCTTCGAGGATTTTTACAAGGAGTACGGAAACGGATACGTTAATGCTGGCGATGAGGGTGAAGACCATTCCTATGTAATGTCGCCATCCGGATGTGGGATTATTGGATAGTTCCATAGGCTTTGGAAGAGGTGGCTCTTCATAATTGGGGTTTGGGTTCATGTCTGTTGTAATCTTTGATTTTAAATTCCTTTTGTGTGATGTGCGGTTGGGGTTGGTAGATATTTAGAGATGAGTAAATATTCAAGAGTTAATAGTTAAATTAGATTTATGTTAAGTTTTTCAATTTCAATTGACTAAAGTCCTTCCAAAATGAAATCTGTAGAGCAAAAAGAAACGAAAGAAGTGTTTGTGTGTGTGAAAATAGGGGAAATGAAATACACGTTAGTTTGATTAATATTCAAGGCAAGGGAAACATTCTAAACAGTCTCATTAAAAGGTGATTAGCAGATAGAGATGGATGATTGGATGGAGAACGCTAGCACGTGCCAAATCACGTTTTAGTATTTTAATGGAGGCTAAACGGAAATCTTATATGGCCCTGTTCTATTTGTGAGTTTAATGATTTATTTATTTATTTCAAGGGGTTCCGTCATAAGAGGTGAACAATAAAAATGAAGATTAGTAAGAAAGTATTAAGTCTACAGCAAAATGAAGGTTATGGTCTTTGACGGGAATGACTTGTTGTTAGTTTGATTATATTTATATAAGTATACCGACCCTTCAAGCAAAGGAAATAAATCAGAAATACGTTACAAGCTTTAATGTATGCTAAATTAAATCCTTAATGTCAGTAGCATCGGGAGGCAATATGGGTAAAATATATTTGTGTCGTGTAATAAGTCAGAAAATAGGGAGAAAGATGTTTGTGGTCAATTATTTATTAAGTATTACAAATAAATATTAAGAGATCAAATACAAATATGGAGTTTGGTTATAACACCATCTTCACATTTGTGTTTTAACATGAATGCTAGTTAATCATATAATGCGAATAAAAGTAATTTTCAAGTTTAAATCCTCTTAAGTCGAGTACTAATTCACTTTATCAAATAAAGTACGTCGACATACAATCAATTTTTAAAGCCAAGGAACCTTAAATGAATGATTAACTCTTAAATAACTCAATTTTTGAACAAATTGCACACAACCTTTGAAAACTAGGAAATGTGTGTTCGTGCGTATGATCTGCGATGTGTAGTGAATGAGGTTGGGACATGAGATGGGCAAGACGTGTGAGTGTAATGGTCAAATAAGAATATAGTATACTTTGTGGAATGTATTGTGCGTGCCTTAATTACTTTAGTTTAGTTTATTACAATCAAACCTGCTCATGTGAGCTCATTATGTTTGACAAAGGAAGTATGATGGGAACAATGTATCGGTATTATTCATATATATAAATATAGTGTCAGAATATCGTTTAAATTAACACATCTTAATTAATAAAATAGTAAGAAAATAGTGAAAGGATGTGTGTTGAAAATTACAATAATATATTATACGAGGGGGAAGGAAAATGTTTATAGGGTTAAAAGATGTTTTTTCAGCCTATTTCTAAGCGTGGCTGCACTGTTAAAGTTAACATTGTTTAAAATAATAGTATTCCAAAGTTTGCATGCAGTGAACTCTAAACATCGCTCGCCAATTTTGTTTAAAGGCTTAAAACTAGATCGTAATAAGTTTTGTCTGGTGTTGTGGTCGTGCTGGTTAGTGTTAAAATGTAGTGTGTTATTGAAAAATGGAATACAGCGACTAACTACTACACTGTAGAGAAAATTGAGGAGAAAATAAGTGTAGTTTTCTTTGGGCAACAACCACTTCATGTCATTTCGTATTATCTCCCGAACTGGGGATTACTGTGTTTCATAGTTACGTGAAGCATGTCACATGATAATAGAATCCTCGTCTGTTAAGTGTGTTTGTGATTGAAATACAAATCGCAATAGAATATATAAATGATAATTGTATTTAGATGAATAAATGTGTGTTCCTTTATTCATAAATGAAATACATGAGTTTGACGAATAATAAGGTCAACTATTTAAGAAGACACGCCCACTTTTGCCTGGTTGGGTTTTCTTCGGGAAGCGACGATAGGTATTTTCTGTAAGTGATTGTGAGAATTCCACTTACTACGACTGCGGCACCGATTGAACTGCTCAAATAAAATGTGCGTGAATATTCGGTTTCACTATTGACAGATAAAGTATTGTTTAGCGTGGTGAGAGACCTGTAGACATCAGGAACGATCCCGAGGAAGATGAACTGAAGAATGAAGCCAAAGATGACATCGCAACATCGGATGAGTGTCACAATCCCCGCAGTTTCAAAACGGAGGGCGAGAATGTTGAAAAGAATGCCTAGGAAGGAAACCAAGATGAATGCAGACATTACAAGTGATTCTTTTAGTCCGTGGGGAATGGCAAATTGACCCAAAGTGATGCACAGAAGGGTTGTTAAGGTAACTCCGCCTAATCCCAACACAAATGTTATCAAAGCAAAGTGCACCTCGCGGAACTTTCTTGTGATTATCGAGTGAAGGGACGAAAAGAAAAGTGACCCTAAAGCCAGACATGTTCCAGTCTGGAATTTAAAAGGTACAGATTATCGCGAAGGATTCTATTAGATATTTTTATTTTTACCAAACCAGAGCGTAGGAATCAAAAGATTCTTCTCCAGTGAGGAAAGGAGGTCTTGCAACAATAACCAGTCCGGCAAAAGTGGTGAAAGCAGTTATAAGTGGGACAACTCCACACGCTTCTCTAAGGAGGAAGTGTCCCATGATCGTAACAAGAACAGGCCTGACGTGGGTGATTACTGAGACGTCTCCGATAGTAAGGAACTGAATGGCAGAGCTTCTAAAAATCCATGAAGTGCAATTGAAGATCCCGTTTAACTATAAAAAGAGTCTATGCATTTAATGAACAATTTGTTTTTTAAAACGGAGTGAGTACCACTACGAATGTGAATGTTGTCCAGCTGTTTTTGGTTTGGAGAGGCCAAATGCTGGACCAAACTGACTTCGGCGGGCCTTCTTTATTTTTAGACGACCACGGGGCCCAGTTTAAGAAGGTGGTGACAGGAATTATTGCAATGGTGATTCCAAGGTATTTCCAGAACGAGATTCCGTATGCATCGAATCCATATCCTTCTAGGATTTTTACGAGAAGTACAGAAACGGATACGTTAATACTGGAGATGAAGGTTAAGATCATTCCGGTATATTGTCCCCATCCGGATGTACGATTTTTGGGAAATTCTGAAGGTTTTGGATGAGGTGGATCTTCATCATTTGGATTTTGATTCATGTCTGGTTTAACGTTTGATTGTAAATTCCAAAGGTGTGTCACACAAGTCAGTGCAGTAAAATCTGTAGTCACTGATTTAAAGTTGAAATCTGTTTTATAAGGACAACATTAAATTAGATTTAAGTTAACCCTTAACGATTTTAATTGACGTCCTTTGAAAATGAAGTTTGTAGAGTAGACCGAATGAAAAGAAGTTTTTGGGTGTGGGAATAAAGCAACTGAAAGATATACAGGGTGGATTAATTAATATTCAAGGAAGGGGAAAGATTCTATAGAATCTCATTAAAAGGTGATTAGCAGATAAGGATGGATGATTGGATGGAGAACGCTGTGCAACACTGCAATACACGCCAAATCACGGTTTAGTATTTTAATTGAGGCTAAACGGAAACCTTATATGCTCCTGTTCTATTTGTGAGTTGAATGATTAATGAGAAAGTATTTAGTCTAAAGCTTAACGATGGTGGGGGACTTTGACAGGAATGACTTCCATGGATCTACCGTACACATAAGTTTGATTCCACTTTTATAAGCATACCCTTTAAGGAAAGGAAATTCGTTTAGTTCATCAAGAAATGTGACACACGTTATAAGTATCAATATAATATGCTCAATTAATTCCTTAATGTTTCTAAACGTGAACCCAGTTTCCAATCTCTTGTTTACCGTCATTTTAAAGCATCCTATTTCGAACATCTAAGCAGTCGTAGTAAATGTATCCTAAATCGCATACTCATTTCCTCAAAAACATTTCATGGTTCCACGTAACAGACAAATCCGGAAGTTTTAAATGGTTCTGGTTTCTGTTTGACTTCCTTATCTAACTAACAATAATTCGCTATGTGACATGTTGGTCATTCCCTTTTTCACCGAGTTCCGCCAGTTCTGATAGGTGGCGCATGGGTGCACTTCCATGTAGAACTACATCCACCAGTCACCTCCACTACTCACACCAATTTATGGCCCACAACCGCGCGAATTATTAGCTCCACAAACAAACCCACCGCCACAGCGAGCTTTTTTAGTTCCGTTAGAACCTTCGCTTGAATAACATCTCACGTTCAGTGAATTCAAACTTCAGCTACTTTCGACCTATGAATACATCACGCGACCTTATACATGGCACAAATTCCTCTTCAGGACCAACCCTTCTATCACTCCAGGACCCACCACACCCAAACACCGATCAACAACATAACTTTTCTCATCTCCTGATTCCATCGGACCAAAACCATTTATACTTCCGTGTGCTAAACCCGTCGTTTGGCCAAAGTTGTCATATCCCTGGCGGACCCTCAATGGTGACATTGGATGTGATGCGCAACCTCAAAATAGAACCGCAGCTAACACAACGTAAAAACCACCACCACAACAACCTTCTTTAACGAACCATGCCATTACAACGCAAGCAATTTTTGTGTTTGAAAGATATTTTTTAACATCCATTTACTGGACCTCCATGGGATTTAATATCAAGGTCCTTCAAGCCCCAACCATTTCCAACCTGACCAACTCATCTTCAAACTTTCTTTTTCAACATATCTGAACAAACCATCCATTTTTTGAGAGTGTCGGGTCACAACGGATTTTGACATTCCTGGCAGACATGGGCTAAAGCGGGATTATAAACTTATCTAATGAGGCAGATTCTCTTGGGTCAATGGGGGAAGCGGAAGATTTGTGAGCCCAGCATAAGAATGGGTTATGGATATAACTGTTGAAACTGAAGGACTGATTTAAATACAATCGAGCTGAGGTATTAGTTATAAGAGGTGAAGAACTTTGCATGCGAAATAACCGAAAGGGTCTGAATAGGGAAAGTGGTAGATTTCGAATCTCGATTTTGAAAATCTCCTTCTTTGTGCAGGACATTAATGGTTTTTGAGTGGGAAACTGTTAAGACACTGAGTGGAAATAAAACACTATATAAACCCAATACCTTCAATTTTCATCTATAAAGATCTAAAATTAAAAACAACTAGCTAAAACAGCCCGTCACAAGACGGGAACAAGTCCTAGAAAATAAATTCACTGCCAACTCTAGAATTCGCAATCTCTCATAATCCTCCGTATTTGCGAATTACAGAGTTGGCAGTGAATTTATTTTCTAGGACTTGTTCCCGTCTTGTGACGGGCTGTTTTAGCTATTAGATCAATAAACTGGAAGAAACATTTGTTTAAATTATCTATAAGTCAGAAGTATCGGCAGGCAGTATTAGTGTTCAGTATGCAGTTAGAAAACTTAGAAGAAACATGTTTATCGTCAATTATGTATTAAGTCAATTTTTGAAAACATTGTATACAACTTCTGAAGACCAGGAAATGTATGCGCTTAACACACAGAGTATATATTTTGCTTGCAGTTCAAACTAGTTCAAAATGGTTTGATGTATTCAGGGTGTTAGAAATAGGCTCACGGATATTAGAAAACAACTATTAGGCAAGTTAATGGTTACTTCAAGCATGACATCTTTACAACAATTTGTTTACCGTATAACGTACCTTGTAAGTTAATTTTAATTCTTACGGAACAATAAATAAAGAGGCACTACTGATCTTTGTTATCCTACTTTTGGTCTTTTTCCATAGACTGCAATGCATTTCCTTTGGTATTGACTCCACTGGCTTCCCGGAGGACAAATTGTGAATGAATGAGGCTGTGGCGCAAGATATCCAAACTTTGGTGGTTGTATGAATCCATTATCTTTAAATTCAGTTAACTAAATTACATTCAACCGTGATGAATATCATTTGTTGCTTACAATCTGAATTGTATTTTCGAGCGTGGTTAGAATGTCCTCTTCTTCCGTGATGTCTCGCCATAGTAGCAGATACAAAAAGGAAAAGTATAAAAATAAGTTTGCTGTCCATTGCTTTATTAAGCTCGATGAATTATATAATGAAATGAAAATAACTGGTAGCAATTTCGAGAATATTTTATGTTGAAAAGACTACCTACAGCTACGGAAGCTTGTTATGAAAGCGACTGATATAGCTTGTAGTTAAAATTAGGATCTATTCTTAAACGCATAAATGAATAAAAAGGAAATATAAATTAGAGCGGAAAGGATTTTAGTGGCAAACCACAAAGTTGTATTGAGCTTAATAAAACTGTCACAAAGTGACTTTGTAGCCTTCTTTCTTGTGTAATTAAGTTTCTTGCGTAACCTATTTAGCTTGGACTTGTTGGTATCTTAATATGAATAAAAGTATGATTAGAATTGCTACTTATTAGTAGTATTTTTATTTAGATTGATAGACTACTTTGTTAATTTTATTACATGGCACAGTATTTATGCATCTGATTTAAAAAAAACGATTTTAACCCATTTCATCATATGTAAAATAATTAACTATGGAGTAATTCTTATTTAAATGTGGAGAAAACATTTATCGATTAGTTTTAAGTGCAAGCAAAGCCCGAAAAGTCCCTTTAACAATTCCCATTATAAACTTGAGTATAGTCAATCGCCTGATTTTAAAATAGTCTCTTGCTGAAACTACCAACGGGCGGAATCGCCTCATATACTTCTTCATGAGTTTCCGTTTATATGAACTGTTGTGTTCCATGAATTTCCACGATGTTAATACTTTGGATGAGCTTTTGTGAAACCTTCCAGCAGATTCAAGGAAAATTACCCAGAATGCAAATACCACAAGACCTATTAATGTAATTACAATACTACCCAGAGATCCCAGATGCACTCTGTGCCGAATTAAATTGAAATTGCAATACAACACAAACTGACTAATGAGAGAGTGAATGAACAAAAGTGGTATTCCGTAAATATGGATTACAAGTTTGTGAATTATTTCAAAGGTTCTGTACTCATTTAGCAGGTTTTCCATCGCTCTCAAAGCTCCTGCAGTTCTGTAGCGACGCTTTGGTAAGTTTGTTTGGAATTCTGTCTTTAACAGCGATACGACGGTAACTGCAATTTAGTTTGTTAATTTGGATATGTAATTAAAATCCTAACTCTAGCGTCTTACCGTAATAGGTTATGGTCATTAAACCATGGAAGCATGCAAACGCAGAGTAGACAATCATTGCCGTCATGATGCTTGAGGAATCAATAATAAATACAATCCACGATGATCTCCAAGGTTCTGGGAGAAACGTCCTTGGACGTAGTGGTAGGTGTCTGAATACTGCAAGGCCCACGACACTAACTACTGGAGTGCCTGTGATCATCATTGTGAAGGAAAGCGCGAGAAATGCTTCTAATCTGAGTCCAGTCGGATACGTTTTCCAGTTGAAATTACGGAACCATTTTCCTTAAAAATAACTATTTAGGATCTTGAGACTCTTAAATGTTGAATAAACTTACTTTGAAATTCGGACCAGGATTGTAATCCCCACTGCATTGTCATCATTAAGGTCTTAACCTCAATTCCACAAGACACCATAGTTGCACAGACCATAGAGAAAAGTAGTGTGAATACGTAGCACATTGCAAAGTCCCTTGTGTTTCCTGTGAAATAGACTTGCACAGTTCTCAAGATACAATACATACAAACAGAAATTGAACATATTGAGACGAAGTAAAAGCGTCTACAAGAGATGGGTGTAACGTAAAAGATACGCAGTTTTCGGTCAAAGTAGAAGCTGGTCACCCCGAGGTTACAAAAATACCAGATGCCGATTTCACACATTCTGTAAAAGTTGTTAGATAACATTCTGACTTGATTCCTTTCTCGAAACTATTGGCTCAGTTTTTGCCTAGGTAACTGGTGCATATACGAGGATACGTGATGTCACGCTATCCGTCTGTCTGTCTGATCCCGATGTATCTCAAGACCTACCTGACCAATTGTCACCAAATTTTGTAGGGATGTTGCGCAAGCAAGTCGGACCTCCCGCTCACAATTGGGTTACAATCAGAGTATTAGGTGATCCGTGGGGGTCACCCAAATTGGTCAAAACAGCAAGAGCTAACGACAGCAGAGGCCAAACTAAGCATAATAATTATGTATGTTTCGGTTATCTATGCTTGAAGAGGCTGTTTGGTGTAGATTTTTAATGCATAAGTTGAGGTTTGTTCATGAATAATGAGGTAGCATACTTTACGAAGTTCAGGACTTTGAAGAGTGGTATTATATTAAATTACCAGGAAAAAACTCATTATACTAACCTTGCAAGTAGATTGTTGGTCAAACTGGTATTCTAAAATGAATATAAACTACGCCAAGTAATCATTATAGCTCAGTCAAGTTGCTTTGAAATATTCGAAATTCCGCTTTTGAAATTGTCAGTCCTATATTTATACCGGGCTTAAAACTTGTGTGCTTATAATTGGTTTGGTATACAACTAATACTGACATGTTGATATAATAGTGTTTCATATGCTTCCTTCTATTTGCTCTATTTGACATATGACACGTGTAGATTTTGGACTTACCGTGAGTGGGTCACCCGACTTATCAATCACGATGAAACGTTGATAAGATTGTTCAATTGTACCGCAAATGTAGTGTACAAAATTAAAGCATCCCACTTTTCTTCTTTCTAAAGCTATTTTGTGTTTACAGACTGACAGACAGGCAAATGGCAATGTGATCGTATAAGCCCAAATTGACTGGGCTAAAAATGTTGGTATACTTTTGTACAGTAAAAAAGTCTATATAAGCGCAAAGTAAAGGGGATTTGATATTTCTTACGTAGTCAAAATTCGTTAGAAATATAAGTTATCTTGCTAGGCATGATTAACTTTAGCTTCATAACAAAATTTAATTTAAACAATTTAGATTAATCTGGATTTATATCCCAAACTTCCAATTTAAACAGTCTGCTTCTGGTGGATGTCATTGTTTTAATAAATATTTTATTACATGTAAACTAGAATGTGAATCATCTGATGAAAATGTGTTTGTCCTATGAGGACGACATTGATTAATCTTTGACTTTTAATAATTGTGTATTACTACTTCCTTTTATTGTCTCTGTATTTGCAATTTCTGATATTTATCATGGGGTGTAATTTACCTCTTTTGATGGTACCCTTTGTATCAAATAAATATAATAAATAAATAAATGTTTAACCAAGCCCGAGCAATTTTAACACGAAAACATAAATATGTTATATATGTCGATTATCTCCGGTTAATGTAAAGTTTTGGTTAAATACAAATAAATTCGGTAATATATTGAAGTTTTTATATGCATGGCAACTTTTGCATTTGTGATAGTGTTTGAATGAAACTACTCACAAAAAATGAAAGGATTAGAAATCCTCATAGTACCTACAGTACTATATAGTACCAGTAAAAGCGTTTACATATAGTTCACAATTTGTTAATCATGTTTGTAAATTTATTCCAAATATTTATTTTAGATTGTTATTGACGAGCTGTGTGTAAAGCATTGCAAATTGTTGCTGCAAATTAAAGACTAGAAATTAACTTTTTCAAGTATTCGTTAGCTTCGCAAGTTAACTGACGTTCTCTAACAAAGTAAGATGTTTAGTAATTCCTTATTTTGTCATGACAACCAACCACTTCTTTCGTTTCCGTAAGAGTTCAAGCGTCTGAGGGCTTATGTTTCTTCTCACATAAAGTTGACAAGTGTCAAGTCCTGATGGTTGGGTGGCTAAGGCTGCTGACTTCAGAGCACTAACAATGCTCTGAGGTTGGGAGATCGAAGCCTCCAACCAGGGCAACTTGGCTAAGGCCTTCCTGGCTCTGTGATACCTCTATAATAGGAGGCAGTACGGGGAAGGTGCCTGCTGGCTGATTTAAGTATCGGCTTAATTAGAATATACATGTTTAGGGTGATATTCTTCAGTAGGTCCTGGAGTAGTCTCTCTCTGAGCTACTCTGGATGTTACTGCGGGACAAGCTGAGACAGAGGGAGATGGGGAGAAGGAGATCACGAAGGCGCGGACGCCAGAGGAGCTTGAATGTGGAGGCAGCGAGGCAGGCAGGCATTACGTTGTGTGAGCTCATTGTGCGAGCATCGTCCGTGTGGACAATTTATTGTTTGAATAGTTTGAATTCGTTTCGGAATAAAAGGTGTTGTAGGAAGTACCCTACAGTGTCCCTGCAGTGTTTTCTTTGAGTTCCGCAAGGGAACCACCAACATCCTCTCGACATCCGCAAGGGGTGCGACGAGGACGAGGCCAAGAAGCAACTGAGGGAGGCGGCGACAACACCAACCACGAGCTGTCGAAGGGTCGTGGAGTGCCGCAGCGACATTTTGGTCCTTCGAACCGGATCTATCTAAGCCAGCTCCGAGGAAGACGTCGGTCGGAGGCTGACCTAGAGCCCATCGCCTTTGTGGTTTGAGTCTGCCCTAAGAGACTCTCCGTAAGGAAAGCCCGTTCCAAGGCTTTTAATCTGGTTTATTTGCTAATCTCCTTTTCCTCTCTGTTGCTCGAGGTGAGCTATGGCTGACGAGGAAGGACGACCGCATCGGGTGAACGCTGGAGTTCCTCCAGAGCGCTACGGGGAGTGGGTCACTCCCAAAGAGAAGAGGAATCGGGAGCGGAAGGCACCGGCAACTGCCCCTGGAGCCTTTGGAGCAAAGGTGAAGACAAGAGCGTCTTCAGTAAAGACGACGGCAAGTCGCGTGAAGAAGATGGAAGTCGACCTGGAGGTCAGGAGAGATCTTTCGCGTATGGAGGGAGAATTACGCAACAAAGAACGCGACACTGAGATTCTGGAGCTTCAAGTCACTGAAGCTCAGAGTTATGCCGACGACTTGAAGAAAGCCTGGGAGAAGAACTCAGAAGACGAAGACTTCCCTATTAAGGTTGCTGCAGCGGAGAAGACCGTGAGAGATCTAACCTCCGCCTTGGCTAGACTGAAGATTGACCTCAAGTACGAGAGGCAATCACTAGACACCAACCGAGCCTTAATTTTGGAAGTAGCTCAACTGAAGAAGATGGAGTTGGAGGACGAAGAAGCCAACAACTCACAGGACTTAAGCGACGACGACAGTGTAAGCGAGTTTGGATCGGCCGTTGGAGTTGCTATTCCGCCAACCGACTTCGAAGAAGAATTAGCTGAGAGACTAAGACGCCTCAAGGGAGATGATGACGCCGTTGGAAGTTCTCCGCTTGTCAGGACAGAGGTTCCGTCAACACCTCCGGGCGAAGATTCAGCTAATGTACTCGAGCTGCCAATGTCAACTGTAACAGCGAAGAAACTGCCAATGGTGTTACACTCTTCGCCTCACGACAAGTTCCTTGCACGTCAGACGGTGGGAAAAGACTTGCCTGTCTTCAACGGAAGACCTGAAGAATGGATCCCATTTTACGAGTCATACAGAAGTACAACTGAAATCTGCGGTTTCTCAGACGCAGAGAACATGGCTCGTCTCCACAAATGTCTAAAAGGAGACGCACTTCGACTTGTCCAGTGTTGGATGACAAGTCCAGCCAACGTCAGCGAAGTTTTGGAGACGCTGCAAGACCGGTACGGGCAGCCCGAGAGGATCCTCAGAACTCTTACTGAGAAGGTGAAAGCAACGCCGCCAGTTCGACAAGACCGAATGGAGACGTTGGTAGACTTTGGAGTAAATCTACAACAGCTTGTAGCTACGATGAGAAGTCTGAAGTGTGAAGACCATCTCAATAATCCAACGCTTCTCTCAGAATTGGAACAAAAGTTACACAACAGCATGAAGATGGAATGGAGAGAGTGGGTTACAATGGATTCAACCCGTAGACGCAGCCTTGATGACTTCGCTACATGGATCAAGAAGAAGACAAAGCTAGCGTTGTCACTTGTGGAGGATGTTCCTGAAAAGTCGACAGATTCGTGGAGGTCAAGGAGACCTGTTGGTCGTCCTGTGTTTTCTACAACAACCTCAACAAGCTCCAGGGACTCCACCAAGTGCCTTTTCTGTGGAAATTTGGGTCATTCCCAAAATGTGTGTCGTAAGTTTGAGAGAGAGAAGCTGGACGAGAAATGGGCCTACGTTAAGAAGAACCGTCTTTGTTTCGGTTGCTTCGGGAAGGGACACGGTAGTAGTGATTGCCCATCCAAGAAGATGTTCGGTCGTGATGGATGTCAGCGGCATCACCACCCAACGCTTCACTCAGCTTCTGAAGGCGGAAACTCAAGACAGTCTGCAGCAAGATCTCCTGTGACGGAGGGAGCTTCTACTCCAGCAGCTGAGC